>JAGDQP010057972.1:0-12642 GCA_022664845.1 Lepisma saccharinum
CTGAGTCACTATCGGTTCACGTTAGTGTCAATAAAGTTTTCTTTTTTTTTTTTTTTTCAAGGTCCTCTTCATCCACTACTGCAGTCTTGACAAATCATACAGGCGCTCCCTCCTAAAAAAAATGTTGCTCTTTAGAGATTCGTCCTAGTCCTGCAATAAAAGTTAAGTGAGCTACTGCGCTAGTGGCAATTGAAGTAAACAGCCTTACTTAGTTCTTAGCAGTCGCTCTCGAGGAGAAAGAAATTATTAGGATTTAGTTAGATTAAGTCTACGTCGCTGCATAAAAATAGGTTTAATGAGTGTCATCCATCTCGTGTTATATCGTGTGTTTCATCAGTCCTACCATGCAATTAATGGTATGGTATATCTATCTCTCAAGACCCAGCTCCGGTGAATCTGTGTTTTACGATCAGTACTCGGGAGGCACGTGGGCTCGAGTCCTGCTATTTTAACCACGGTATTTAGATATTTTCTCATTTTTACCATGCAAGTGCCGCGGATGGTACTTCGGGAAAGGCCGTAACCTCCTATCTTCTCCATCTCTTTCTCGGAAGAGTGTTCGTCGAGAGATGACATACTTCAAACTTGTGAAGTGCTTCTTAGGCCAAAGAGATCTGTCTCACTCATAAATATAGCCTATAGACTATTAAATTAAATTTTAAAAAATCCCTCAAAAGGTAAAACAAACTTAAACCGCTGAGGTTTGTAAAAGCTATAGAAGTGACAGCTGAGATAATAGACCTATGGTTGCTTACAGATTCATTCTTCGAATCTCTGTTAGAGCATAGACACCAGTAAAAGTTATATGGAAAGAACTTTAAAATGAGCAGTCAGATTTACTTCCGAATAATTTTCAATTCGGAAAAAAAATATACTACGTAGATATCTACTCTATTGTCCTCACTGTCGCTTTAATTTTTTAACACGGTTTCCGAAATTTTATTCGTGTTTTAATTTAAAACAACGAGGAGTAAACCCGGTAATGCTGAGTGGGGAAGACAATACATAATATTATGTCCGGCCACGATAAAGCAATATTCATATTTATTAGGCCACAAAGAATTTCAACCCTATGATAAATTAAAATCGAAAATGTTTCTGATCCCAATAAAGTTTGAAAATATGGTTTATGAAAATAGAAGAAATATATTTAAAAAATAATTTTTTGCTCTTCACTATGAATATAAAATACTCATGAAAAACTTGTACCAGAATAAAAGATAAAGAAACAAGGAATGGATTTTCGAACGGCTTTCTTTCCCCCTCTTTCCCCTAAAAAAAAAACTTGTAGGGAAAACACCCTAAGGATCAGATTTTTACCTGTCTCGGTAGGTTGAAAGGAAGAAGGGAAGAATTTCAATCAAATTTCCCTCCGCAACACACAGGACAGTTATAGAACCTTAAGTTTCACAGCGGAACGTCGTATATAAGGAACGTAAGTTACAGTATATCTTTTTCGTCTCTCTCTCTTCTGCTGCAAAAGGAGCTCGTAATGAATTTAGATGAAGAATTACAGTGTTCAGGGAGGTAAGAGTTAAGACCACGTTATATCAAGGAAGATGAATTGTGATTACACGTGTTATCGAATACGACACGTGAAAATCTCATAACAGTGCGCTTTTCCTCTCGTAATTATATCCGCCTCCAAGGACAAACTTTGAGAGCGTGCCTTTAACTTTGAGATATAACGAAAGTAGCTAGAAGAAGTAATTACCTTTGGTACCTCTGTGAAGCTTCTAGTTATTATTATTATCATCATATTCCAACACCTCTGGCATCCCCTTCTCCTATACCCCCTACAAACATACCCCCAACTCTTCCGTACTCGTTTTCCACCGGACCCCGCGTTCAAGAAGATTAGGTTCCTTCGTGTGTTTGTATGTGTCTATATATACATGTGTGTGTGTTAGCCTAAGTGGACGGTTGTTCAGGCACGTAATATGATCCTTGTTTAATTCAAGTATGAGAAACAAAAGAGCTTACGTGGGGACAGGAGGGGGGAAGAAATTTTGCTGGAGAAAATTTACTGGAGGTAGAAATATCTGGAGGAAAAGAGAAAAATCTACACAGTGAGAAAGGACTCTCAACTTTCTACATTCTCCTTGTGTTTTCCGTGGAAAATATATGGCGAGGGCCCCGACAGTTTCCCTAAACAACGATGGACTTGGTATTTATTATCCATAACAACCCGCCTGGGGTAAGATACGAAACAAAACCAACCTTCTATTTCTGTGTTGTAAGGAGTCTTGGGAAGAGTTTTGTAGATGGGGAAAAGGTAGAAGCGAAGGGAGAGCTACTTACTTTATTTTTCAATTTATGCTAGACTTAACAACGTCCCAGGAGTCGGTGCAAGACCCCTAACCCTTGCCCTAACCACTCTTTGTCATCCGCGAAGCATACCTCCATGATTTCTTCGCAGACAGTGTACTCTCCGCTTGAATGGTTTATTAGGGATAGAAGTTGCGCTTGGCGGCCATGTTGTCGTCAGGGTTATTAGTCCGTTTTCTCTCCACCTCCACCTTTTCCTTGGTAAAAGGAAAGATGGCCGCAAAAGAGAGTATGAGTGAAAGAGAGAGCGAGAAAAGGAGGTTTTCTGAGGTGGAGGTGTAAAGCTTCCGTAAAAGCCAAAGCTGCTAAAGAGGGGGTTTCTCCCTGCTTCAGGATTGGGCGAAACTGCGAAAACCTTATGACGTCAGACGAGTGACGTTGAAAACAGCGTGTCCCCTTAGCTCGTACCAATACCTCTTCTTCGGCTTTACCCACGAAGGGATGCTTGGTGAAAGGGAATCTGTGAGGGAAGGCAACTAAAAGGAAAACGGAAGAGATTCTTGTTACCCAATCACAGAAACGGAGGGCGTGTGCTTTTTGGGGAGAGAAAGGGGGAGAGGGGTATTAAGAGAGGGTGGAATAAAGACGGAAGAAAAGAGGAAAGACGAAAAGCCCATCACGAAAGGGAATGTCAATATGAAGGCGCTGTGTGAATGCATATTCGTCTCGAAACTTCCACACCCAGGAGAAAAAGGTCGAAGAAAGGTCATCCTTACTTAGTGTTCCTTCAACGAAACCGTTTTAGGAAGTGCATTGTGAGAAAGACAGATGGTTTCTTCTCGATAAGAAATGATGATGAAGAGGGGGAAAAAGCGAAAGAGACAGAAAATTGGGAAGTCTTGGCAAAGGAGGAATGGAGTCTAAACAAAATAATAAAAGACTTACGAGGAGGAATAGATGAGATTCCTGGCGAAAGACTTTGACTGATTGGGTTCACGAATAGTACAAACAACGAATGTAGCATATTTATTATAGCCCTTGTGCGGTACCAATTTTCTTTGGACACAGACTGTCCTGTAAGAAATGCAGGGAAGAATTCCCATTACTCACCTCCCCGCTTGCTTTCTTTCTTTCGCTCTGTGCCGTCTCCTTTTATAGCTCTAATCATAAAGCCTCTACCATCGTGTGGTGTTCCCTCACAAAAGTTATATGTAAATTACCCTTCACATAGATATTTTCTTATTTCTCTTCTTTTCTCAGTCGCTTTAATTTTGAAAGGACTTCAAGGAATTCCAATTTCAGTTTCCAGCGGCATCTTCACCTTTCAGCCAATGTCAAATCTAACAATAAGCTTCATTTCAGATGAATAAACGGCGTCTCTCTGTCAATAACAAAAGGAAGATTCTAATACAAAGACCCCTCTCAATACATGCGGATTTCTCTGCCGAAAACAGAACCACATACACAGACAAATACTACATCACACACAACACACACACAAGTACGTAGATTTCAATAACACCTCATTGCTCTCTTTCATACCAAGTCAAAATCTGTCTTATTCTGACTGTTCCTTTCGATTTGTAAGTGAGATCACTCAAGGTGATTCCAATTTACGATGACAAGGCAACACATAAGAAGTAAACAAAACTCCTATGTATGATGATTCCCTCTCAATATTTGATTACTCATGAAAGTTTGTTTCTCTGTTCTTTTCGTAATACCATTACCACACTAATTGTCTTTATTTGAAGTTTTAGTAAAGTGTAAGACCTTACATTACCCTTTTCTTTTGGCACGTTGCAAATTTTAGAGTTTATTAACTAATTAAGCAACTCCAAAAACATAACTAACTTAGCTTATTATTATTACATATGGGTTTTACACTATTGTGACAAGGTTTCATACAGTCATATACAGTTGAAGAAGTCAGTAAATTCGAAAACATTACGAACTACAAATAACAATATTTCATTATTAGTATGATAAATATGAACAAACGTTTCGAAAAAAAAAAATTATCAAGCAATCGAATTGCATATTAAGAATAAATAGTATGAGTGGAAATACTTGTTATACTAGAGATGAACGGGAAAGTAAACCATTACTGACCTAAAATAAACTGTATAAATGTATATTTATATTGCCTAGTATAATAATATAAATGCATATATTAATCTATATTACTATAAATGTAAATGTGTGTTAATATAATAATATATTAATACATATAATTCATATACGTGTATATCGGAGGTAAACTGCACTATGTTACTTCTCGGAAAACTCGAGCTCAGTTCATAAATTTGTTGATTTGAGCACGTTCCTTCACTATTTTTGCAACATACTGTTGCTAATTCTTCTACAAAACTATCACATGGTTGTAAATAATCTCTAGGATTGGCATGCTCAAATGTGCAAAAATCATGCACTGGCGTAGAGGTTGGCAAGAAAGTGACATAGTGCAATTCACCTCGGAGGTACGATATTGAAATTATATTAGTTTGAGAATAACGAAAAATGTGCTTTCAGTAAATTGCCTGGATACTACTTTCAGTCAAAAACCTACGCCTATATAAATAAAATTGGACGTTTCTTAAAGCTTTTTTCACGCCTTCAAGTAAGCCAAAGACACTTTGCTCTCGGCAGACTGTATAGGGACTAGGATTTGTCTATGAACTAAACTACATATTATTTGTATACACAAACACTGTTTTCCTTGGAAGCTTCTTGATCATAGCAACAGGACTGACTATTCTGAACATTCGAACATTATTTTAGATTATATCTATAGTAAAGAGTGTGGTAATCAAGTTTGACAGGTCAAGAAATCACTGGTGTAACAGGGCATCTACAGATTGTGATTTTGCATTCCTTACATTAATCAAATAGCAGTAACATATGTTTAAAATAACAGCAAAAGAAATTAACTATGTGTTGTTCAAATTGGGACCCTTTATTGGTAAAGAAATTCAATTGTGAGTTGGACAAAGCAATTTATTTGGAAACAAGAAATCAAGTTTTACTGACTTTCAACGAATTATTTTTTCTCTTTGTTTGTGTCTCTTCAATCATAAACCAAATTGCAACCGGATTTAGATTCAAATACTTTTCTGTTTCATTTGATACCATATGTAAGTTTTAATTCTTCTGAAGACCACAAAACAACCAACCTACACAATTCTTTTCATTTTTGATTCTGAATTAATTTACGGCCTTTAAGCATCTTTGGCTCAGACCGAGAAATGGTAGGGTAGCGCATTGGGAATAACTGCCAGGGTCTTATTTAAGGAACCATCCCGGTATTCACCTGGTGAAACTGAAAGAAACCCTGGAAAATCTCCATCAGGATGGTCCGTCGTGGGGTTCGAACCCACATAACGACCCATTGGCAATCCAAAGTCCGCGATGTTACTGCATGGACCACGAGGTGCATACAATTCATTCCATGTTTGCCTCTCGTCCGCTACGTGTCTTGGAAACGGGATTGTTAGTTAGTTACAAAATAAACTTTGTTTCCCGAGCCCAGTGGTTATAATTGTTCGTTTTGGATAGGCACTGGGGTAGACATATTGGGATTGTACCTTCAATAGAGACCCTGGCCGTTATCGTCCCTATCCTACTCCTAAAAGAGTGTTCGCCAGGGAACGTCTTCTTTCCGACTTGTGACAGGTTTAGGTTGTAGCACCACTCGCTAGCTAAAGTAACAATTGTGCTTATTTCTCGGATAAATACGTAATAATAGTAATGCTTTTGCTACTGATCTTACTCAGCATCTACTATATTTATCGATAAACTATACATAAAATTCAGAACAACTGATTTTAAAGTCAACATATATGCATAAAACGAACTCACACAAGAAATGGAACACATACACACGCACAAAGAGAATAAAAATACTGTTTCAGAGAAAACAAAAAAACAAAAAATACAAAAGATAAACAACAGTTGACCGAAAGATAACGCGAAGATCAAGAGACCGCCATTCCAACGAAGGATGGGCCTTAAGAAGCACTAGTATAAGCAAAAGACCAAAGATAGGGAAATAATGCTGTGTGACGTGGATTAATGAAGAGAAGGTACATGAGTTTTGCAATAGAGAAAGGAGTGGGTGGATGTTTTAAGGATTCCAGTGCAGCTGTTCCGGAAAGAAGAAAAGGAAACAAGACTTGCCGTTGTTGATGCAAAGCCTTTCGTTGGCAATGTTGAGGTCTTTTGGCAATGTCTGTTCTTGTTGACAGATCTTCTGTATTCAGGGAGCAGCACCTAGCAAGGCTGGTGATGTGATGAATAAACAATCGTTGAGGAGACGAACCAGAAGAACCCTCTTCAAGTCTGCAATGGTTTCCGGACACACTTGTCTTGCATTGTTTGGATTTGTTATCCCTCCGCCTCTTTCCACTCTACTTCTCTCTTTTCCTTTCCTTGTGTCTGTTTCTTGGGAAACAAACCTCTCAGAGCTCTCATAGGAATGGCAACACACTCTAAGAAGAGTCTCCAAAGAGTATTAACGCGACTCCAACTCGCTCGTGTCAACATTTCCGAGCCATTCTCTCGTTTTCCTTAAAGCATTGGAGCCAACAAAGTGTGAAGTGTCACAATCACCAAATTGCTCCTTCCAAACAACAATAAAAGCACCTCCAACAATGTTAGCAATAATTAGGTACCCATTCCATCACTACCATACATTTTGACAAATGTTGAAATAGCTCGTATTTAATACATTCAATTGCGACAAGAAGTGGCTTGTGTTTCATAGTATCAAAGAGATGCCCTTTTTCAATGAAGACAACTAAGCAATAAATTTTATTCAACAACACTCAGTTGGTTCACAAAATATTCTCTCTTTCTCTCCTTCTTGTGACAGTGATAACTGATTTTACTAATGGAATAATATTAATGCAGTCGCTGACTTGTTTAATTCACGTGATTATCCTATGTTCTACATCGACCAATTATCAACTTATAGATTCTATGATTGCAAGTTTCGCGCAAGGATAGAGGAGAAAGAATTACACTTCCATGAACAGTTAGTTTTAGTGTTAATATAATTACTTTGACTTCAAGTACGTGTTGAGATGGTTACACTTCTAATCCCATCGTGCGTTAATGTACTTAACCATAATTACTGTTAGATTAAACACTACATGCAATTTTAAAAGTTGTTTTAAGATTTTAACAATGTCATCTTAACCGAGATAAAAACTTAATTTTATATATGTTCGCCATTTTATTAAAATAAACTGAAAAGTAAATATATTGGAGACAGAAGGACATTGGACGTTTCTAGCTTCTTCCTACGCTGGAAATGGACTCTACCGAGTTACGCATGTCTTGTATAAGAATTAGGAATCTTGTCCATTGGATGTTCGTGTAGTTTTGCGAACCACAAGACGTGGATCAGATTGATCTCCGTTTAACTGTAGACACATTGTACTCCTTCTCTCAAACTAATATTCTCGGATTTTCTCGTGTAATATTATAAAAGGTATGTATCAGCAATACCTGAATACCGGGCAAACAACATTAGCAAGTCTTTATGCTAACCATATTATCCAGTGGTATGATTTGTACCAGAGCAGGATAACACAATGTTCAATCATACAAATGCGAAACAGAACTGGTTCAACGAACACTATAATATATAATTATTCATAAACATTTTCAAGCCACTACTGGATTTGTCTACTGCTCTCAGACTGACCAGACGTATTGGGAGAGGAGAGCCGAAGCGATCAACTGTGATCGTCACTGTCTATTCTTCAATTGTGTCACGATGCTGGGTGGGCACCGTTCAAGACCCTCTAGCTTTGAAAAAATCCCTTGGTAGAGCCGGGAATTGAACCCGACACCCCATGATCAGCAGTCAGCGACAGTAACCACTAGACCACTGGAATTCATTGGAATTCCATACAAATAGCATTTTTTCTTAAAAGGATAAAAAAAAAGTTTCCAAATGATGTATCATCTGGCATATGTTGCCATTTAAGAAAAAAAAAATGTGCCATTAGATCACAGAAAATGAGGAAGCACAGCGACGTTTACAGGAGCCTTAATGACTGATGATGATTAGTGGAGGGTACTCACAACATTTAATTTCTCACTTTCTCTTTCTCTCTCTGGCTTACGGAACTAGAAAGTTCATCGCAGCAGTAACAAACTTTCCTCATAAGATTCTATCTTGGGCAAGATCAAGCCAGTTTTCATCACAAACACCTACTTGTCGAAGATTCCTTCTAATATTATCCTCACAAAGTCGTATCGGTCTTCCCAAAGCGTTTCTTTCCTTCCGGATTCCCAACCAAGGGGATAATATTACCTTATCTGCGATTTTCAGTTGATAATAAGTAAAAGTTTCAAACACAAATTCTCTCAAAATTTTCAGTGAAATTCATTTTTTGTAAATGGTAACACACCATTTACGTTTCAAATGTAAATGGTAACAATACCTTTCAAATGGTGTATTACGCGACCCATGTTCCCATTGAATGTTTTGTCATTAGACCAGAGAATAGAGTACCACGGTTTAATTTATTACAACCATTCTTCTCAAAGTTGCTGGGTTTCGGGATATTTTAAATAAACTATTCAATTACGAAATAAACGGATGGGAAGATTTCGCTGCACCGCTATGGATAATAATTATGTTCTGTTCAAACAATGTGTTAATAAACGTCAGTACAAGTGGTGAAAACTCTTCTGCATAAGAATCCTGCCTTCCTTAACAGAATTAAGCACGTTTCATATATCGGGTTCATTTAAAATTGCGATAAAGAGTTTAATGGATCATTAGCAAGTATTTAAAAATAAATCAAAGGAAACAAAGCTTGTTTCATTAACATACAAATGCAAGATTCATAAGCGAAAAAGTTACTTAAAGTAGCTTAGAAACTATTCAAGAGTTCATCTTAATTAGCTTAAGTAGCTTATAAACTATTCAAGAGTTCATTTTAATTCTCCGTGAATGTTGTTTATTTCGTTACTTACAAGACCACAAATCTTTTTCATACATTACATTTAATTGAATGATTTTGTATCATGACACGAAAGTGCACCTGCCAAGTTCTTTAGCACCACCGTTAAACACCTATTTATAAGAAACAAATTAGACATTTTTACACACACCCTGTAACTCAGTCTCAAATAAAGCAGAGAGGCTCAACATTTTAGTATGTCAGACGTGAGAATGTCGGATTATCAGAATTGTAATTATACAATAAGTTTCAATAATACTGCATTGTCGTATAAGAAGGTAAATAAGGACAAGTTTGAATTTAATTTCACCTGAAGACAAGTTCTTTTATATTTCGCATAGTGGAATGCACAATACAGTTGCAAATATGTAAAATGAAAACCTTCGATACAGAAGAAAAGAAATACTTCGAATTGCCTACTTCGTACTTACAAAAAAATAATCAAAATATGCTTTCCCCTCACCCAAAATAGGACTAAACAATTAAAAAACGCATTATCTTTAATTAATGAAGGGTTCCAGGACGTTACACAAGACTCAGATTAATACATATTAAAACTTAAGATTACTCTGTCAATAAATTACACAACATAAATTTTGTTATTGATCAGAAAGCCAAAAAAAAATATTTTTCATAAAAACTGAACGATAATATAACGAATCATGACTGTTTTCTTTTTTGAAGTAGTGTATTCGTAAAGTGTAAGTATTATTTATTTTATATAGTGTGTTTAAATCGCAACAAACCCAAATTTCAAATTTTACTAAAACACTTTTACTTCGACTAACAACACATCTTTTGCAACAATATATTACAAAAGAAAGCATTTAAAAAAAAAATAACAATAAGAAATTGAGGCACTTAATGAGAAATTACTACCATACTCGTACATATCATTACTACCAAGATTCATAAAATCGAACATTAAAATACAGAACACTAAATGTACAAACAGTAAACATTAAACCACGAGCATATTAAATAATTACACCGAACTTTGTACATACCTCGTAGAATGTATTGACAAAAAGTACACTCCATATACATATTTAAAAAATCTGCGATCATTGGAAATATTCTAGAACGCACACGTCGACTAATTCTTACTGTTGATATTGTGATAAGACACAGGTTATTTCTTCGTTTAACCAATATGATACCTCAAGCATTTTTATAAAATCTCAGTCTCTTGTGTAAATGAATTGTGGCCACGAATTTGAAGCTTCTGGGAAAATATAACAAAAAATAGATCGGTTATATTTAATTTTTAGACTAAAATGTCGCGAATACGTGTATACATTTTGCAGAAATATACCCACGTTTTCTCACAAATTACTCAACCAATACGCTTTTAAGTTAGATGCTGTTACTGCGTCATATGTCTAGCTATACGTATCTGATATTTTACAGGTCCAATTTCATTATGGTATAATTAATGTTAAGAAAATGAGTTGCTTGAAATTAAAAGTGTTACAACTTTTCCAATTTGAGATGATAACTAGATTGTAAAATATACAATTATCGTACACATCTTCTCTGATCAGTTCAAAATATGTACAAGAAGTGCGCATTTTATAGTGTAATGTCAAAATAAATAGTGTCCCCAATGAGTGAGAGGTAACGCTCGGTGCTTTGAAATCAAGAGGTCCCGCGTTCGATACCCAATGGGAACAGAAGTGGTTTTGAGCCCACTCCCGCACTTAACATGCTCACTTCATCCTTTAGAAGGCAACGGTAAACGACCATCGGCTCACCTTGCCCAGGTAGATTTGGGTAATATACCTGCCTTTGGGCAGAACACCCATTATCATCAAAACGAAAATTAAAAATATATCCACTCTTATTTCCCACCTGATCATCAATTTTTGTATTTATAATTAATTTAAAATGGTTCAAAATGTTTAATACTTAACTAATCTATTCTTTTCTAAAATTAATTCTAAATTATCTCAGAATTATTAGCTAATTCAATAATTACAAAGACAATATAAATTTGTGAAAAAAGAAACTTTTCACTAAAGAAAGTCAAGAGCAATTTTTATTGCCTGTTAGCATTTGACTATAATGCCAAAATGTAAGATAAATTAAATAAAATATTATGAGGAAGTTAACAGACTGAAATATTGTAATAGCCTGCGGAAATAATAACCACAACAGACTGATATATTACAGACTTCATTCATCATCGACAGCGAATTCATTTACAAGTATGCAGTGTGTTAATGAAGTTCAGAATTGGGCAGAAAATAATAATAAAATTATAATTACATATTCTATGCAAAGGGTATGTGAGTCGCTGTGTTTCATGCGATAGCGCGTCTCACTAAGAATCGGGTAGCCCAGGTTCAAATCCCGGCCAGGACACTGGAGACTTTTCTCACAGTGTTCACATGCCTATCGCTCTGACTAATTTTAGGTAACCGTGACTAATTTTTTAAACAAATTTTTCAGAAATGATTACTATATATCAAGCTAATAGTTTGGTACTGGTTGCAGTAAAAATAAAAAAAAGGTTTCACTACCAAACTGTTTTTTTCTGTGCATAAGATGAATCTACTTCAATGAATGGAATATGAGAGAGGTACTTTTATTCATTAAGTTCAGAAAGCATATATTTATATTTCTCCTTTTAAGACATTTAGAAATAGGTGATGTATTAAGTTATTATAATGAATTTATCATAGTTATATACATATTGTAGAAAAAAAATAGACCTGATTTCTTTCTGATGCAAAATTAAGAATTTTTGTTTTTATTCTTTTCGTGCAATAAAAATTTTAAAAATAAAAATTGCATTTAGAAGGAAATTTTTAATTTTATTTTTAGAAGACAAATAAGATGGAGAGGAAAAAGCTTTTCAAAAATCGAAATGATAAATGTATATAAAAAAAAGAAAACAGAAGTAACTAAATATATAATTTGTGTAAACAAGGAAGTGAAACAGAGTTCTAATTCCGGAGGGGTCTGATCAAAGTTACTACAAGGAAAACTTAATACAGCGACCTCCACCATGTATTCTATGTTGTAGCCTTGTTTCCTCGATTGACCCATGACAAAGTTGGATGAAGTTCAGAGAGAAGGCTACTGACCTTGTCTGGAAACTTGCTCGAGACTTGGCGTGTGCTGCAACTGAACCACGTGTTGGCACTACATTGTCGTCTTGTGTGAAGCCGCACTATTCAATTCGTGAACACAGAACTCGTCCTTCTCTCCTCTCATCTCCCCCTTTTCTTGCCATGACCTTGGCCACCAAAGCTTGTGGTAAGTTTGCAATGTGAGCCGCCGTCTCAAGCTTAGTTGTCTCAAGACATTGAACTTCTCACTTCCGTAGTGCAAGAAACATTTGTACTCCTGCAAATACTACTACCATTCATGAAGTTTGTTCATCACTACCTTA
>JAGDQP010057973.1:0-10092 GCA_022664845.1 Lepisma saccharinum
TTTTCCCTTTCGATAGAATCATATGCTTTCTTAAAATCAATAAATAGGTGGTTTCACCGTCTCATTTTATTCCCATTTCTTCAAAATTTGTCTGGTCCAACGTGGATCTATTTCTTCTAAATCCACATTGGTGATCTCCAATTATTTCATCTGCGTATACACTTTGGCGTGTTAACAGAATATTACTTAATACTTTGTAACAGGTTGGAAGTAACGAGATTCCACGGTAATTATTACAGTCCGATTTATCGCCTTTTTTGTAAATCGGAACTATTATTAAGGTTTTCCATTCCTTTGGAAGCTCCTCCTTTCTCCATATAGCACTTATCAATTTATGTGATGTCTTTATTAGTGCCGTTCGTCCCGCTTTAATTAGTTCGGCTGGAATATTATCTATTCCTGGTGATTTGAAATGTTTCAGTTTCTTTACCGACATTTCGATCTCGATCTCGCTAGGTTCGGGAATCCACGGTTCTGCTACATGGATTTCAAATTCCTCTGTTTGTTCCCCGTTGCGTACATTTAGAAGTTTGTCGAAATAACTTTCTCACACATCGACAATTTTAGTTTTTTTTTTTTTTTTTTTTTTTTTTTTTTTTCTAATCATTCGTAACCTCGACTGGTAACCTTTTCTCAAAGAGTTTACCCCGTTGTATAGATCTCGTATGTTATTTGTTTTGCCGTTTTCCTCTATCTTCTGAATCTTCTGCGTCAGATATTCTCGCTTTTTGTTTCTGAATTCGCGTGTGGCGTTTCGTTTCGCGTGACTGTAGTGATTGGTATTTGCTTCGCTTTTATTACTTAGCCATCATTGCTTTGCTTGTTTTCGTTTTAGCCATCATTGCTTTGCTTGTTTTCGTTCCTCATTCTTCATCAAACCAAGGTTTGTTTTTCTTCGCTGCGCTCTTAACTGTTTCACGAATTGCCTCCCATATCTTACTTATATCAATTTCATTATTAATATCATCATTATTATTACTCGAGTCGGCTAGGATTTCGAACCTATTTGAGAGTTCGAGTTGGTAATCTGCTTTTATGCTCGGATTATGTAATCGTTTAACTTCGAATTTCAGTTGTTTTGATCCCTTGCTTTCTCTGTTCGCGATGCGTATCCGCTCCTCTGTACGTCCTAACATGCATTATGTTGGTGTGCCTTCGTCTATCTACTAATACGTGATCGATCTGGTTGAGAGTTTTGCCGTCCGGAGATACCCATGCGTATTTGTGTGTCTCTTTGTGTTCAAAGTACGTGCTCTTTACCAGTATGTTTTTCGAAATCGCGAAAGTTATTAGTCTTTCTCCATTGTTGTTGGTCTCTTCGTGAAGGCTGTATTTGCCTATGGTAGGTCTATATTTTTCTTCTCTCCCTACCTTTGCATTGAAATCAATGGACACAATTTTCGAATTATACGTCGGTAATCGGTCAAACAGCCTTTCTAGCTCATCATAGAATATATCTTTGTCGTTATCATTATCCACCTCGGCCGGAACATAGACATTTATTAAAACCGTGTTGCCCCATCGAGTACGTATCGTAACGTACGATAGTCTTTCGTTTACGAACTCTATATTCTGAACCGCCTGAAGGATACGGTTCTTAATGAGGAATTCTGTTCCGAAATCGTGAGACTATTCCCCGTTGTAGAAAGTGTACTTGCCCTGTCGAATGCTATCTTGACCCTCCCACCGAACTTCCTGTATCGCTAATATATCTAGCTCGCAATTCTCGGTCTCGCGTACCATCACCTGAAGAGCGCCCGTTTGGTATAACGTCCGTACGTTCCACGTCCCTATTCTAAGGTCTTTCTTAATCCTGTTCTTGGAGACCCCTGAAGCATTCCCCGCCCGGAGATCCGAATGATGGTGTAGTTTACCTTCGGAATATTTTACCCCAGGAGAATCCATGAACCATCTGTTACTGTTTCTTGACATGATTTAGCGGTGTAGAGTTGTGAGCTCTACGACCTCGCAGTAAAGGTAGACATTCAAGATGTCCTCCGTCCATCTATGAGCCTTGCCGATGTCATTCATCTTCAGCCTCAGAGTGGTAATGGTGATGCTGCTTCCCCTCACCATGATATTTTTGTTCGGAGTTATCTTCCCCTAGCCTTTGTAGATCTCTCTACTAACTGCAAGGCAGCAGTACTAGTTTTGGTCCGCTCCGGAATATTTCCGGTACCCACCATATCTGGTCGGCATTCCCCTATCCGCCTAGATTTTACTCATATATTTGAAGAACTTCACAAACCGAAACTCTACAAGAGTCAAAATAACGATGAAAGCAAATTTCGTGAACGCGGAACTTGTGAGAGACATAAAACGGGTACAACTATTCGCATGTAAATCAATGGAAAGGTCATACCAAGGTGGCGGGTGTGATCTACACCATTTATAGAAATTTGAGGTGGGGGGGGGATCGATTTCATGTCGAAAGTCCACAAACTCTTTTCAAGCATGGAAACAAACAATCTTGCCAGTCAGTCAACTTTGTCAAGATACGATAAATACATAACCGTAAATTGTATGCAGTCGTGTTAACAACACATAGGAAACGTGATTTCGTTAGTTGTCTGTTCAGAATCTATTTTTGAAAGGGAATTCTGTAAGATGTATTAAAAATTAGCCAGTAAATGAACTTCAAAGATGATTTAAAAGAAAAGTCAGATGAGTTTGTTAACGTCTGGTTAAATAGAAAAAAAAAAAACTCATTCCCCTTAGTTTGGTAGTGAACTTAACGATCAGCAATGGGGAGATAGTGCGGGTTCGAATCCTACTTATATCAGCTCTAGGCGAATACTGGGATGGTTCCTTGAATTAGGATCAAGTCCTTCTGTTTCCCGCTTACAGACTCTTGGTTATGAATGGATGCACTGTAGCCTAGGAAGCTGTTAAGCCGAGAGTTGTAAAGTTTTCACTGAAGCATTTTACAGTTCTTGAACAGTCGTATAAATGGTAATGTATTCATTTGAATAGATTACATCTACATTCAATATTAAAAACTACATCTGTAAATTGTGATGCGTATTCATTCATTTCACTAGTCTGGAGTTGCTCTGAATTAGTTCTTTTGAATCATGCGTTGGATAAAAAGTAATGAACGACTTGCAGGTACGTAGAAGATCGAAACTAACTTCCTTCGCTTCTTTTCTGGAATCCGCTATTTCATATGTTATAGCTTCACACCCATTATGTTGTTAACCAAAATAATCTTGCTTACCTTGGACAAGATGGACGACTGATGAACATGGATGTGAAAAGACGACTAGGAAGTCAAATAACTTCTGTACAACAATGATTGGTTTATAACAACGAACTCAAGACCTATTTACACTATTTCAAACAGCATTAGCTAGTTAAGCCCTGTTTATGAAGACAGCATGTAACATATCTTGGACGTTGTCAGCTGATACGTTGTCGTATTCACTACCAGCATTTTTGATGTTTTCTGGTGACTGTAACATTTATCTTGGTCTCAACATATTATCTAGAACTGGGCTACAACATATCCGTTCTACATTATTCTTAAATCACTCTCTCGTATTTCATAGTATGAACTTATTTTTTTAATTTAAATCTGTATTTTTCTTTAAGTTTCCTATCTTTTCGTGTAATAGCTTTACGTTAAGTCGTGTTGCTGTGTTGACAACGCTCTTTCATTGTCATTCTGCAACTGTTTTGCCTATTGTTACATTTGTTACTGAGGTATGTGTATTTTAAAGCAGTTTATTGTGATGCATTGTTGATGAGTCTTGGAAAAATGAGTGAAAATGTTAGGAGAAACGACTACGATCACGTACGTGATGTAATAAACTTTAGATGATATTAATGCACCAAAGGGAATAGTAAGATTTAATTAGGCGCGATAGTTACAAGTGATCAGTAAAACATTAGACTGTTTCTAACATGGCTCCGTAAGAGTGTTGTGGAGAAAAGGGCATGTCTTCTAGTAGTTCTTGGTCTTCTTGTTTGCCCTAGAACTTCTCCATGTTCGCCCTAGAAATTCTTCATTTCCCCTACATCTTCTCGAAGTTTCCCCTAGAACTTTTCCAAGCTTCCTTTAGGACTTCTCTGCGGTTCCCCTAAAAGTTCGAACATTTACCTAGAACTTCTTCACGTTTTACCCCTTTGAACTTCCCAGGATGATACTACCGCAGTTAGAAAATCAACTGTTATTGCGATGTCATAATCAATGAAAACATGGATTATATCAGCACACAAGAAGACCGCATAAACGATATTGACGAACACTTTCAAATGTTGTAAGGAAAAGTGAAAAGTCCTCGATAGATACAACTATTCTGAAAATGCAAGACGCCTCTAAAAGTGAGGTAAACATGCACAGTTTGACATGCTGTGGAGTTTTGTAGTCGGGCAACCACACGTAAGAGTAAATTCTCAAACTGCAATGCCAGACGTTGGTTTTATTTGTACCCAGTTCGACGTCACTGCACACTAGACAATTGGAAACGCGTTCTGTGGAACGAGAACTCGTTGTAACACACTATTTGTCAGTGAAATTGAAGAATTCGATTTGTCATATTCTACGTTAATGTGTAGTGTCAACAGGGGTGTTAGGTGGAGGAAGCGTAGTGATAAAGAAATCGTTCTTATAGCTTAGGTCTGTTGGATATGATATGATTAGGATATTCTGTCCTTCCCGTTTATATCAGCCGTGTTGAGGACAAAACCCTGATAATCTAGTGTAATAGTAGTCGTGTACATAATGTAAAGTGTGTTCAGTAGGATGCATCGATTTTTTTTTTTTTTTTCGAACTGCGCTGGTGCACTTTCTCTTTATATTTTATTACTTTGCGTTTTGCAGCTGTTAGCTAGTTTGTTTTCAAACTACCAATCACTCACCATTTCGGCTGCAACTCCTGTACCACCCAACCACCGAAGGAACATGTTTTCTACGTGCTGAGAAATCGAACTTGGTCTAAAATTTTGGGTGGAACGGGTTTCACCATTGGGTTATCCCATTCGCGAAATGATCACCGGCGTAGCATGAAGGCTTAGGGGGATGAACAATGAACAAATGATGAACATACACAAGAAGTTTCTATAAGGTGTATATACTAGAGATAGGACCAAAACTTTTGTTACAGTCGGTTCTGGAAAAAGAGTACTTTTTCGAGCAAAACAGGGTAATTTTTGACCTGCAACCTGGTAAGAATAAGATATCTAGGATGGTTGGACAGGTCAAACACGTGTTAATTTGTGTTCTAACGTGCTTCCGTTATAGAAAAATAGTTGTTCTGTTCGGTAAGTCGAGAAAAAGTAAAAATGTTTACCAATTTCGTAAACTTTGGGCCAGATGCGCAACGTGATGCAGTTGACGTGGAGTTTCCATATTTTACGATGCCGAACCACAAGATTTCCCGCATGGGAGATATCGATTTTCAGAACTTTCTTTATCGATCCACGCTAGTGTTGGGGCATAGCCATTGGAAGAGAGATGGAGCAACTGAACCCAAGTTGCCCAGAATCTGGATCTTAACCCAATAGAATCGGCCTGAGCCGTAGATGCCAAAAGGCCATAAATAAAATTCAGATTTAATTTAACCCAACCGGACATCTTGGAAGTGAATTGGAAAGATGATTCCATTCCAGACTAAACCGCCCAACATGAATTATTAAAATTATTGAAGCTGTTGGGAAGCAATGAGGGAAACTTTGTGTAAACATTTACATTTTGTTACATCTCCTCCCCCACCCTCTTCCTGACACACACACACACACCAAATGCAATAAGTGAAAGGCGAACGAGGAAAGAGACGACATTGGATATGAGATCTGCAGCCTGTGGGTACTCGGTTACTTGACGTTTTATTTTTGTTTGTTTTTTCTATAGAAACCGTTTTCACTAAATGTATTTTTCTTTTCTATACTTGCTAATATTTAAATTAGTGATATTGAGTAATATAAGATATTTTAATACTTAAATATTGATAATGTTGACTAATATTTATTCTGTTTGCTTTTTAGGACTGTATTGTTACTTCTTAAAATGATGGTGGAATATTGTGCCTGTGCAGAAGACTTGAGTGTGATGGCTCCAAATCTCCTGCGCCACGTGGTTGAGTTGCTCCAGTCGTTTAACTCAAGGAGTTGTCAACTTGTGCTGGGGGCCGGCGCCCTCCATGTGGCTGGATTAAAAACTATAACCAGCACAAATCTTGCCTTGGCATCACGTGCTTTGCAACTAGTGTTGTGGCTAATTCCACAAATACGAATCCACTTCAAGAAGCTGCTACCACCTTCTCGTCAGACTCATTTATTAAGTAATTTAGAAACATTAGAGCGTGACGTGCGTGGTCATGTGCGGGAAATCGAAAACAAAGTGTTGTGTATAATAGATAATTTAATAAGTGTTCAACTGAGTCAGTGGGATGCAAAGCCTCCAGTTCCTTCGCAGGGCTTCCGTGCCATTTCTAAACATTTCACGAAACTGCATGAAGCTGTGTCTGATGTGTTACCAAAGCAACAAGTACAGGAATTGTATAGAACTGTTAATAAATCGTTCAAGGAAAAACTTAAAGAACAAATCGTGAAAATGAACATTGTTAATAATGGGGGCCCTCAACATGGGTAACTATTGTTATTGTATTTATAAGCTTACACTATGTTATTATATTAGTAATTCAGTACGAGGTATACTACAGGTCAAAAGATTGGAGCTAATTTGGAGTTTTGAATAATTCTGTGTAGATTTTAGGTACTTCAACTATTATTTTAGAATTAAACGCGAGTGGCTGCTGTAGGGTTAGGAAAATTCACGCTTTGATTGATCTATAGAATTTTGAACTCTACTATTTGATTTATCTCGAGTAGAGCCTGAAGCCATGTAGAATAAGCGTCGAAGCCAAGAAAAGATAGATCGTTTGCAGTTTCTATGATAATCAATTGCCTGTTTGATCGAATCATTGCGATGCCCCTTTGGAACATTTTCATCAGTTTCTCCGCTCTTTCCTCATCTTCAGTCGACTCATAACTATGAGGAAATCATTCAAACCATTTTAAATTTCAAGAATCACTCAACGAGTTTCTTTTGCATTTTTTTTTCCCGAAGCTTGAAACATAAATTTATGTCCGATTCATATTATGACAACAAAAAATAATAATAAAATGAAACGCTTTATATAATAACGTAACTCAACGTTGACTGGTTGCATAGAACAAGTTAAAACTTGTCATATATCTTTGTTTCGAAGGTATAACTGTTAAGTTTTCTTGATTTACCGGTAGATAGTAGTCTGTAACAATGTTCATTTTTGGATCGCCCCTAGTAATGAGAGAAATCTCTTACCTGGGAAATAATTAATCCTGTGGGTGTTCCTTTATTTATTTCTCTAGGTAACATACATAATCTGTAAACTCAACTTCAATAGTTTTATTAATTTCTTCTTCTTATCGATAATCTATGGATTTCTCTTTTTCCATACGCTTTCGAGACTAATCACACTTTCTAATTAATCCATAGTTTGGTTCACTTTTCAACACAAAAACTCCACTTAAAGAATAATATTAACAAAATTCCATTTTTATCCTGTTGTTCAGGACTTACAAAAATTGTTCGTCATTTTTTTTGTGATGCCATCTTGTATTCTTTGTTTTATAAAGCTGTTACGGATATCTGAATCTTCCTCTGATCTTCAGTTGAAAACGAAGGGAAAAGGTTCCAAATATTAAACGATTTCCAGTTGTGTTTAGTATTCTGTATATTGAATTGAATTGTATCTGTGGCCTTGGGGTATTTTAGATTCAGACGGAAATATGTTTGGGGAGAGGAATTTGTTCAGGAGCTTGAAGGTACCATCCCGACATGAGCTTGCTGTGACTGAAAAATCCAAGAACCTCAGCCAGGATCGCCAGCCGCTGGATTCAATCGCAGAAACTTACAAATGCGAAGCCAACCCTACATTTGAATCATATATTCGTTAAATTTTCCTTGTTTTAAGATAATAAAACAGCTTTACACTGAAAACGCTTAATATAATTTTGTTTCTTGTGTATCTTCAATTGTCTTTCTGTATATTCGTATATTTATTTCGTTTAACGTGTATCAAATTGCATTAGATAGGATGCGTAAGCCGTCTAGTGTTAGTTATGTCATATTCGAGTATATTCTATGCTAATGCATTATATAGTTATTAGTTTGATGGTTATTTCGAAGTTGGACAGATTTTTAAGGTAGCTTTCTTAACATATTTGTAATGTTTTGTATTGGGTCATGTCGTAAGTAATGTCGTTTTTTGCTACTATAAAGGAAAGAACGATGACAGTGAAACATAATCTTCAGTTATTATTCTAACCGCTTCCTGATTTTGCTGCCATCTGTCAACCACTGGTTGAAAACCACGCTGGAAGAAAACTTTGAATTTGGACGACAAAAACTAGGCCACTGTCCGCTGCACGCCCTCCACGTTTCGCACCTGTCAGGGTGGCTTTGGAGATTGCAAAACACTGAAATCTGTAGGTGCAAGGTATGTGGGAGCTTTTTTTTCCATCTAAATTTAACGCAATTTTCCGAGCGAGCGTTGTCTCCGTTGGTCCATAGCCGTTCTAACTGATGAGTGATCGACAGTAGACCTCCGCCCTGATTGTCTGGTTCGGTTGTATTAAATCAAAATAGATGATACCCCGCGCATCTGTTTTAGGCAGCCACCGACTTTTGCGTTTAATGTTGTTGTAAATGACACATTTTTTGTCTCCCGCCACCATTCTGTCCAAAAAATGTTCCCCTTTTGTAACGGGGAAGTAGGGCGCTGCAAATGTCCTCGCGCTGCTGCTTCTGTTGTGGTGTCGACTAATGTTGCCTATTTTGACGGTGACGGTGGAATGGTTCGAATGAAGTATTGTGACCAATGCCAGTTCAACCGTTTGTCGTTAATTCTTAACAGCTGCTCGGAAAACTTGGTTGTCCAGCTTGACAACCCCTTGTCGTGGCATATTAGTGAGTCTGATTTTTTCAGACCAGAATTTTTTAAACCATCTGTGACATTGCAAACATCAAGAGTCCCTTGACCATATACGACATTGATACTCTACGGTCGCTGGATAACCCTGATGGAACTCATATAGCATAAAATTGCCGCATGTGTTATTCAAGACACTGCCACACGACTTGTTTCAGTACGATCTCTCTCCGTGCATAGATATTCAATGAACTTTTGTACACAGCGGCCTTACTGTAGTTCGTAATTTCCCCGTCTCATGGGGTCGTTTCTGTGGCCGTGCTAAAAACGACATTGCTTATGGAATGATCCAGTATATGTGGAATCTATTGTAAGTATTTGTCAATCCTTGTTTTTCTTCTACGATGCATTTTTAGTCACATTGTTAGTTATCCGATTTATGCTCCTTTAAATATTACATACAGCCTTTTTCCCAGAAGTTCCTACACTGACCTTTTTTTTTTTTTTTCGTGGGAATAACAAACAGAATTTGATACTTACTAGGTCGTACCTTCGAAGTAGTTTCCTTGTGCAGTGATGGAGCGGTTCTAACGCTGCTGAAGATCTTCGAAGCAGTTTACTGGAACAGTGGAATTTAGTGTACACAGCCTGTTTGATGATGATGTCATGTTGAAATGTCTGCCTTTCATGGACTGTTTCAGACTTCGAAATTAATTAAGAAATATAGTTAGCAGGTCAATCATTACGGGCAGTTTGCGAAGAATCAGCGCTAATGTCTACATGTTGAGTTTTTTGCTCAGGTGTAACGATCCGAGAAACAATTCTCGTGTTGTGAAGAATGTTACCTTTTTTGTTAGGATGAAATAACGCAGGAGTTTCGAAGTGGCAGCGTGTTCCTCTCACCACACGATCAGCATCCGTATGTTGCATCATCGTAGACTTCTTCTTTTCCCTTGCGGAGCCGCCAGTGCCACTTCATACGCCATTTGTATCAGTTGCCACGTGTTCACATAGCTGTCTTCACATAGAACTTAATATTGTTTGTGTAATCCTTCATCTTGACTACAGCTAGACGTGAACGACAGATACACGCCTCTATCGCTTCTTCACTCCGCTAGTCTATCAGAAGCAAATAAACCTGCTTACCGATCCTTGAAGCCTTTGGCTTTGGGGGAGT
>JAGDQP010057974.1:0-12642 GCA_022664845.1 Lepisma saccharinum
ATAATCTTAAAGCCTTATAGTTTGCTTTAGTAAAATAATAACGAGGTACTCATTAATACATGGCTAAAGTAGCAAATGTTCTTCGATCTACACACTTTTATAAACACATGGTTAATTTTTTGAAGTTACAATTGAGTTAGACGTTGAGATACAAGCGTCTATAGTATTGGATGCAGCCTAAACATGAATTTACGGACAGTGAACAGAAATCATTTTAATAGACTTCGACCCCTTGGAATGCTATTGTATATAATGAGGAAATATTTTACAAACCTTCCTACCAAGATGAAAAAGAAAGTTTCATGAAAACCGGAGGTAGTGTGTGTCTAAATGATCGTTGATGGGTGAACTGTTCTGGAATCATCCATATGTGATAGCATGAATCCATGGCTAATGAAAATGCCGATAGTGAGAAGATGTGGAAGTGAAAGTGCTCGAGAAGAGTCAAATGC
Source organism: Lepisma saccharinum (assembly GCA_022664845.1). Lineage (NCBI taxonomy): Eukaryota > Metazoa > Arthropoda > Insecta > Zygentoma > Lepismatidae > Lepisma > Lepisma saccharinum. Next base: position 453 of record JAGDQP010057974.1, read on the forward strand.
ATCAAATGAAACTACATCCTCATTGCTTCCTGCAATACCATGTCTACAAATGAAAAATTTTATTAATGATTATCGTTGCAGATTGTATTTAAATTGCTGAGTGGTACCTAAATTTGCATAAAATGAGTAGCCCAGCCGTGGACTGTTCACATACACAATCACGAGGCTTCTTCAACAAACGACCAATTTGATCCTTAGAATCGTTTGCCGACACTTCCTGAACAACACCAAAACTATAATAAATCTTCGGTTAGTAGTTCATGAGTTGAAACATATCGAGAGGCCTCGTCTCGCAGAGACTTTTCAAACCATGCCTCAACTACTTTCCTAACACTAGTAAGTGTGTCCTGGGTTGAAAATTGTCGATAGAGGAACGGCCAGGTATGATCTATGTAGATTTAAACTCCTTGCGCTGAAACTTTTCGAATGACATCTCAATCACGCAGGTAACCCGAGTATTTCCTGTGAGAGTAGATCCAGAGCTGAAACTTAAACAAAGATCACTCCTCAAATGTTAATGATACGTAGAGTCTAATACACCGTATAGCCTGCGCTTTTATACTGACGTAAAAGTAAAAAGTAAATATTCTCTTATTTGCGGTGCAAGAATGCCAAAAGTATGAAGAGAAACTCAAAATTATAAAACTTTATGCGTTAGTGATTATGATTGAGAAATGTAGCTTAGAGGGAATTTTTGTGCTTGTTCTATTAAAATTTCTAACTCATTGAAAATCAAATTATTACGTAACGAGACCTCTCTGCTGCATTCTCTTAATCATAAGAGTTGCTTAAAATAATGGGATGCGTATTACTTATATTGTGATTTCCTAAGTCTATCTAGTTACGCCATTACGTTGAGATATTGCACCATTTATTATAACGATGCTGCCTTTACTGTAAACCCTGTAGCTATGAAAATACTCACGCCCCAAACCTATTCAAAGGGACGTTTTCATCTGTTGATGTAAATAATCACCTCTTGAAGTTTAAAATGTTATCTTAGGGACTGTATATGATGGTAATGAAATGTAATTCAATAAAAATTATGGGTAATTTTTAATAAATGTATTGTTTCTTTTCTTTCAGAGATGGCGTGTTCTCAACTGCTTGTAGTTCAACAGATCAAGAAATACTTTCAAGTGGTGGAGGAACGATGTCTTCTTCCGCTTCAAAATCTGGTAGATTAAATGTTAATACTCTGGTTGGGCAGGTTAATGTTAGTGAATCAACTCCAACAATGACTAACGCTAATAATATCTCTCACCTATTTGCATGTGAAATTTGTGGTTGGACATTTGCAAAGAGAGCTTACTTGAATTTTCACAAAAAGCGTAATCATTATGAAGGAAAATCTATCATTTGTGAAATATGTTCCAAGTCATTTTACTACAAGTTCCAATATTACAATCACGTAGGATGTCACAGTAATGAACACCAATTTGTTTGTGATGACTGTGGGAAAGCATATTCACACAAGAGTCACTTAGCATATCACATAAAAAAATTGCATCTCAAGGCATTTTCATTTAATTGCAAGCATTGTTTGAAATCGTTCGCTTGGAGACATTCATTAACCCAACATTTAAGAGTACATGACGTAATTCGTCCGTTTGTTTGTGGCGATTGTGGAAAGTCATTCAAGATAAAACAGTATCTCGTGAAACATTCCGTGGTCCATACTAAAGAAAGGAGATACAAATGCGAAACTTGTGGAAGTTCTTTTACAGAGAAAGGAAGTTTGCTTAGACACAGGGCATTACATACGAATAGGAGACCTTTCATATGCAATGAATGTGGGAGATCTTTCGCTGCGAGAGGAAATTTACAAAGTCATATTAAAAGTCATTACATTAAGAAAGAGTGTTTTCTATGTCCAAAGTGTGGAAAATCACTCTCAGCCAAATCATGTCTTAAGACACATGTTGACATGGTACATGATAGGAAAAATACTTTCATTTGCAAGGAATGTGAGAAGATTTTCTTCTCCAGACAAACTTTAAGAGAACATATGAATCGACATACGAAAATAAAGGAATTTGTTTGCAATGATTGTGGAAAGATATTCCATGACAGAGGCCATTTCATAGTACATACAAGAGTTCATACAGGCTATCGCCCATATAAGTGTAAACATTGCTCTCAGTCCTTCACACAAACGGCTGCTCTTCATAATCATGAAAGAATCCACACGGGAGAAAAGAGGTTTAGCTGCGAAGTCTGTGAAAGGAAATTCTTCCAGAAAGTTCTTTTGGAGAATCACATGAGGACCCACACTAAAGAACGCCCGTTTAGATGCACACTATGTCAGAAAGACTTTTCTCAGCAATTCTGTTTGACTTCACACATGAAAATGCATAGAAATGAGTACGACTTTAAATGTGAAGAATGCAATAAAAGTTTCATGTCGAGAACTATGCTGAGAACCCACGTGAAGGCAGTTCATTTAAAAGAAAGAAATTTTGAATGCAAAGTTTGCGGTAAATCGTTTAGTTCCGTATATAGCCTTCGAAATCATGAGAAGTTGCATTTACCGGAACGAGAATTTCTCTGTATTCATTGTGGAAAAGGTTTTGTTTCCGGGCAAAGCCTCAAGCAACATGAGACTTCTCACAAACAAACAAGTCTCTAGAAAGTTGGGGAAATAATCCAGATTTATTCATTGCATAATCTTTTGTAGCACAGTGTGATAAGATTTTAGTGAATATCCCAAATAATTTTCAAGTTTTTTAATACTAGAAGGTATGTGAATACATTTTATGAAGTTAAAGTTTAGAGAGATGTTTTGTCAGTTGAAAGTCAATGGTCTATTGAATGCAGTACAGGTAATGCCGCTAGAGCTCACCAATAATATTAGAAAGCACACATTGACGTAGGAAATCGCTAACTGATTATTTACAAATTCTCCTAAACTCGTTGCCTTCGTCAAAAACTCAACAACCGATGAGATATATCTTCTTTCTCTAGACGGAAACCAGTTCCAAAATTATTCCTGATATACAATTTCCCCGATTCCAATTAAATACTCCAATCGCTGAATGTGTGAAACGAGATATCTGCGGAATGCTGTTTTCACAAAATCGCCAGCAGTCTCTAGAAGAAATATCATAACGTGCACATTTCATACATAATACAAACCAGAGTGGGTAATATTGACACATGTTTTTGAAACCATTATTGACATATATCCTGTATGCTTACTGCTCACTCTCTTTAGTATTTCAGTTAAGCAAAACTGGGATAATGTATTCTGTTCATTCATCTTACTGAAACCACGGTTTGCATCGAATCTAAGTAAACACATGTTCTTCCTATTTTACTCAGCTCTTAAAAAATATGGATAATTGCGTATTAATAAAAAGTATATTCACTCGTTCTTTGTATTGTATTTCCATCAACACAATGATAATAACCTTTTTGAATAACCTTTCCACATTTGCATATATTATGGTACTTCACGATCGTCACCCACACCATATATTGAATGAAAATATAACAAGATGGAAGCTGACTCACAAAATAATACTTCTACTCTACAGAAATCGGGTCACAGTGTATCACATCTTGCACTTGCGACCGTCTATTCGATCCCTAAATACCACGTGCGTGGGTTTCATCCGGACTCTCCCGTCTCCATCCACTTCCTTCATTCCACTAATACGCGGTCTCAGTCAAAATTGCCTAATGGCCTTAAACAAATTTCGAACAGAAGTCATATAGCGAGTTCTCCGTACGAGTGCACTTCTTTTAAAAGCTCATTGAAATTTGGGAAATGTCTTTATGTGATTACCTTAAGATTTTGAGTGCCCGTTTCCACATTGCTTGCAAAGCCAGTCAAAACAATGATTATTATCTGTCCATAGTTTGTAGTCAGTCTACTATTATCTTAACTCATCTGCGGATCGGTTAGCATACGAAAAGTAAATAGCTAACGGTAGAATGTTGACATAGAACTGAAAAGGGATGTTCACTCATATCACCACCAAACCCTACATCAAATTTCGTACACAGGTAGGACAGCCACAAAGATATTACCACGCAGCAATAGCTACTAGATTGTAAAGTTTGGACCCGGTCTATATTATGCAGCGCTTGTCAAAATTCCAGAATTGTTAGATATCTCTGTTAGAATGCGATTTTTGAAAGCGACAACAGGTCCAGAGAACCAACAGATTTATCGGATGGGTTCACCCAAGGATGCTGATTTCTCTGTAACTTTGGGGGGCCCATTCATATATTTTTTGTATTTCCAGGTGAGGGTCTAAGAAGGCACATATCATACAAATCTAATTCAGATTTTGCCAATTATTGTATAATCATAAAAATAAAACACATATTATAGTATACATATAGTCATTATGAAGGCTTCCCCAGGCCCAGCTATTACATAATTTAACAATGCTTGTATAACGTTAAACAAAATCACTAAAGCATATTATGTTCTAACTAATAAGAACAAAGTTTCTGCTGTTACTAGAAAATAAACTTAGGAAATAACATAAACTAATGTTAGTCTATGGAGAGGAGTTATCTAGCTTTCCCAAATGTGATTCTCTTTCTGTCCGGCTCACCCTTCCGACGCACTACTGCTTTATTTGACACACACACACACACACATATATATATATATATATTTAATTCCCGGTTCTCGATCTCGACAGGCATTGTTCAAGAAGCTTTTTTCTCACCTACAGTGAGAAAAAAATGTTTGGACAAGTTCAACAAAGAGGAAAAGCAGACTTGTCAGACGCAAAACGTGGCTCATTTCGAAATCTCTAGCCTGTTTATGATAATGTGGATACCTTAGATACAATGGTATAGAAATGACTAGTACTCGATACACCTGCAAGGTAACAGGCAACAAAAGAGTGATAACTACGTAAATTCATGACAAAAATGTATTTGGATAACCCCATACTACTCTCGAAATAAATGTTCTAGGAATTCTTTTGTGTACAAAAGCATTCTGCGTGGTGTATTGAAGCAATCCACACCGTGTCAGGCATAAAGAAGAGCATGGGGAACAAATTAAGTTGAACAGCATGGGAACTGTTCAATTTAATTTCAAATTACGTAAGGAAGGTAAGCGGTACTGAGACATAGCCAAGCTTGTTGGAAAGCCATGCTTTACCGTTGCATACATCATAAAGAATCATAAAACAGAATAATTATTATTGGGGATTCGTTCTGGTCAACTAAGGAAACTAACGGCTCGGAATAATACCTAAATTCTTCATTCTGTGAACAAACTCAAAGAATTAGTGTTAAAGATTTGGTTACTTCACTTGCCTAGGATATGCAAGTTAATGTTACAGATGTGTAGATGTGAACAAAAAAATTGGGATTAAGAAGATATGTAATCAGAGATAAAACATACATATCAGAAGAAAGAAGAAGTTCTAATTTTCCAAGAAATATCAAAATGAGTGCCTGGAATTTTGGAAAAAGTTTATTGTTTTTCTAGGATGAGACTAAGATAAACTTGTATTGTAGTGATGGATATCAGGACGTGTGTCGAAAGAAGAATGAAGCTTTCAGAAAGCAGAACATTGTTTTAACTGATGAAAATCTTGGAGGATCTTAAGTTTTGGGATTGTCTAATTACTAATAGAGTGGCCAGTATTCATACTCTGGATACACATCTTCTAAATCCCAATTGTTTCTAAGAATTTTGAGTTGTTCAATGAATTACTAACATTAACTTACATATTCTAGGCGAGTGAAATAGCCAAATCTTTAGCACTAATTCTTTGAGTATTGTTCACAGAATGAAGAATATAAGTTTCATTTCGTGCAGTTAGTTTTCTTTATTGTCCAGAAATGGTTCTATTTCGCAATAACTGCTCTGTTTACGTTGCTTTATGATGTATCAAACGGTAAAGCATGACTTTCCAACAAGCTTGGCTTGCCTGACAGCGTGTGGATTGCTTCGATACACTAAGTAGACTGCTCTTGTACACAAAAGGATACCTAGAACATTTATTTCGAGAGAAGTATTGGGTTGTCCAAATACTGCTTTTTACGATGAATGTACGTAGTCGTCACTCTCTTGTTGCTTTTTACCTTCCAGGTGTATCGAGTGGTAGTTATTTCTTAAGCATTCTATCTAAGATATCCAAATTATCATAAAAGGGCAAGATATTTCGAAATGGTCTGTGTTTTACGTTTGATAGGCTGATTTCCTCTTCGTCGAGCTTGTCCAAATACTTCTTTTTTCCGCTGTATATAGTTTCCCTATCTATAAGTTGTGTTAGAAACTCAAAATTACGGTATTAACGGCAAGCAATAATTGCATCCAAACAGCAGTTTGAAGGATATGTTTAAAGTGCAAGTCCACTCCTACTTATGTGTGAGTTCTTGTAGCTTATTTTTTCTTGTATATATTATTTTTCCTAAATTATGTTTGTGTATGACAAAATCACGATGAATGATCCTTAACCCTCGGAACGCCAAGATAATTTCATCTCGGAGAACGTCAAGATGAGTCATTTTCGAAGCATGTATATTTCTCGTATGAAATAAAGTATTTGTTCAAAATCAAGGTATTTTAGAGTATGCGTGTATTCATTGTATAATATTTATTGCATTGTATTGTATGTATTTATTGTATTTTATTTTTGAAAGTAGATACTACAAAATAATGAAACATACAGAAAAAAACTGCATCATATTAACCTTGCAACCATTTTCATGGCTGCACAAAAATAAGGGTACCATGAGTCTCTCACTTATTTACACATATAAAGTACGACTTTTCGGGACTGTATGGGTCATTTTAGACTTGATCTTCCCGATCTCAACGTTCCGAGGGATAAACGACAGAAAATATGTTTTCATTTTTTCTTTCATTATTTCTTTTCGTTTTTTTACTAAATGGTCTTTATCGATGTTATGCACGAAACTCCAGAAACAACACAAGCAATGCAGGAATTAACTCCTTTAACCAGTTGAGGAGATATTATACGTGATGTAATTTATATAAGTAGTGTAGCACACAAGTTTCAGGGAGGAATTTATCAATGAAATAGATTTTCCAAAGGAAGATAAGCTTAGTAGAAGGAGAAAACGAATGACCATGTACGGTAGAAAACTGACTTCACCATATCATTTGGGCCCCCCATTAGGGAGACCCACTTCAACTTTGGGGGGCCAGGGCCCCCACAGCCCCCCGGGATCGGCGCCCTTGGGTTCACCCATCAAAATGTATGGGGCCCTGTTTAGGCTCCATGTAGTCCAACATTATTTTTTAAATATTGGAAACTCCATCTTTTATTGCAAATTCTCTATCTACGAAAAAAAAACTAAATCAATATGCTCTACTTAAAACTGTAGCATGTGAGTCATGGGCTCTACACGGCCGGAAAGGAGATTAATGATAAAAGGGTTAAAGGTACCAGAATGGCTAAATGTCACGGTTAGAATGCTTTTTTTCCTAATTTGAAAGAGACGAAAGTTGCAGAAAATCAACAGAAATATCGGATGGGCTAGCCAACCAACTTTGATATTTTAAATTAGAATCCTCAGGTTTTTACAGCAGTTCTGTATATAAAGATAAATCAGAAGATGTCCTTCTCAAAACGACAGGATATGTGTCCTGGGCCATGCAGGGCCGGAAAGCAGACAGTGGTGAGAAGTGTTAAATGTTCCGAAACGACGAAATATGTCAGAATACGTTTTAAAAATGGGAGACAAAAGTTTCAGAAAATCAATAGGGTCATCTGTCGGGTGGGTCTCTGAATATTTTTGCCACTTCTCCGATTTTCTTGTAATTTTGTAGAATCTATCAAAAGTGGAGCAAAATATCGACCTTGTTTATTTTCTTATCACTCATATAATGGCTATCACTGTTTAACTTTTATTATGGTGGAAGGACCATCAGTTTACCCTTTGCTGTTGTTCCACAGTATTGACGCGGTGTCCGATTTGTTATAAATTTCGAAGGAGGAATCCTAAAACTAATGGATGCTGACATACTACGTTTTTGGTCCCTGGTAGGGGTTATACTCAAAATCAATAAACGGGGATAGAATTCTCAAGTGCTAGGGAAAATCTGCTGCATTTCCACCACCAAATCCAACAATCTATGGGTCCACCATGGCGTACTTGGTAGCCACTGTGGCCCCATAGCGCTCTCCTTTGGTGCTAAGGCTCGTCAGATCGAGCCCTATTCATGCCATGTGGGGGTTGTGGTGGACAAACACCGTGTTCGTGGGTTTTCTCAAGGATCTCCTATTTTCTTGATTCCACCAATTCATCCCACCATCATCTATACGGGCTGAGCCATAGTTTACTAAAGCCCTTAAAATAAAATAAAATTTATTTTGGAACACTGTATAAGGAAACTCGTACGGTTTGGCATAAAATAAGTCATAAAAATCGCTTGTCATACAGAAAGTCAATACCACATATGTGAATTTTTTTGGGACTGTGAACTTACCGTTTCTCAGCAACGAATTCAAAATGACGTAGGCTCGTCTCCACAACTTTTGAACAGCTCTGAGCATCAGTGTTGCAAACTATCTTTAGTTAATAGTTATCATCGTTATTATCATAGTTATTTTTATTATTGATTCTAGTAGTAGTAGTAGTAGTAGTATGAGTGGGAGTAATAGTAATGATAAAAGTAATAGTACAAATAACAATTATGGAAGTTTCAAATATCACAAGCCACCTGCTACGCTGAAAAAATCATACAACGGAAACCATTTCGCCCATTTTCTTATACAGACATCACTTAGTCTGAAAAAAAATATCTGTAGCAAAAATGTTTAACTTTTATTATATTAAAATATCTTACCAGAGGTATCCAGATATCACAAGCCAGTTATTATTACTACTATAGTAATAATAATACCAACGTCAGGATCATTTTAGTACCACTAGTGATATTGCTGATAATACTATCGCTACTATTAGTAGTACTATATGTAACCAAAGATAGTTTGCAACACTGATACTTAGAAGGCTTTAAAACGTGCTGGAAGGCTTTAAAACGACCTTACTACATTTTGAGATGATTGATGAAAAACGCGTTGCTAAGTTCACAATCCTAACAAAATGCATGTACGTTGCCTAGGACGTTGTTAGTACTGTCAAGCACAGCAAATAATTATTGGAGGGTATTTGATGTAAATAATTGATTAGGAAGTATAACGTGACGAAAAAAAAGTAGTAAATATTTAAACGTACACGCTACTGTAGTGAGTTAGGTTTATATCATGAATTAGCCTCCAGGTAGAGAAAAATCCCAAACTAACCGAGATATTTAGCATTTCCAGAACGTTTAGCTCTTGTCACCATTAATGTGCTTTGCGTCCTTGTAGGACCCAAAACTCATATCTTACAATTATAAGCAGGAAATATTATGGTTTATTTTATACGTAAAATAAAATATTTTCATTTAATATTAAAGTTGGAGACCAAAAAGAACCCCATAGATTTACATTGACTAGACCATGTTGATTTTCCGCAACTTGTGGCTGTTTCAAATTAAGAAGAAACTCATTCCAGCAGAGATATGAAGCCTTTACGGAACATTTAACACTTCTCACTTTTAATTTCCGGTCCGGTCCTTTACGAACCATGACTCACATCCCTCAGTTTTGAGCATGTAATATTTTTTTTTTCGTAGATACAGAATCTGTAATAAAAGTGTGCGTTCCAATTTTAAAAAATAAATTTGGTCCCCATGGGGTCCAAACAGGGCTCCACACATTTTGATGGACTAGGCCATCTGATAGCTCTGTTGATTATCTGCAACTTTTGTCGCTTTCAAGTTTTCAAATATACATTCCAACCGAGATATGTAGCAGTTCTGGAACTTTGACAAGAACTGTATAAGACAGACTGCGGCCAAACTTTATTCAAAGGATTTGAACTTCAAACTGGCAAATATTTTTTGTGTCGTAATCTATTGTACTAGATCAACACTCATCTACACAACCTCGATCCGTTCATAAATCACCTGCAACGCTGAATCACGTGAAACGACAGAATAAAAAAACGTTATATTTTGCCAACCAAATGTCATCCCAGATAACATGCTAGCTTCTGGAAAGGTTGTCAGTCATTTCTTTTGTGCTTGAAAACTTGATAATGCGTTGATTTTAATTAACAAGCATGAAACAAACTTTTGAACAAAATAAATGGCTTGTTCTAAATACATTTTTGTAGGTTGTTATAATTAACCTAATTGAAGCGTGTTGATACAAACAGATATGCGAGGAACATTGTCAAACTAGAAACTGATTTGAATTTTCCGTTGATCTTTTGCTATTGTCTCTAAGAGCTGAAATCTTATCACACGCCAGGAGTGTTTCGCCAAGTAACCTTAGCAGTCTTGTTTACCATTTTCCTTCGGCAATCTGATGAACTAAGTATAAAGAGCGCTTGGAGAATTATCTAGGATGAATGGTTCTGTGGACTGGTAACTATAGCATCGGATCAGTGTCCAAGGTTCCTCGGTTCGATTCCTAGTCAGATTAACCCTCCCGTGGCCTTGGGGTTAAATCGTTCTTAAGTTATTTCGTTGAATGTTTTCTATCATAGATTATTTTAGTATTCTTTTCTTTAGTTTAGTTCTTTATATATTTCATATATAAATAATTAATTGTTTTAAATAAAGTTGTTAAATAGAAAGGTAACACATCAGACCATGGGGTCAATTTTACCCCATATAAATATTATATTTTCCATAAATTTTATTTTAGTATTTGTATTCTTTGCATATAGATGGCGCTATTGCCGCCACAATTCAGTCATACAATTTACTTCTATGATGCACTCATACAAAAGAAGTAGGTTAAATCTAAAACGAGCAATTTCATTTGCAATTGACAATATTTACTTCCACATTACTCTACTTGTCAACATTGCAAATTTATGACATTATTGTGATTTTTTAAGAATAGTAATTGCATGTTTTGTCTAAAGTAAACATGTTTCATACGGGTGAAATAGTATAAAGATATTCACGGGTTAGTCATTCAGGAAGCAATGAGTTTCCGCCACCGTCCTCTAACCGATCACGAAGTGACACAATTATTGTGGGAGGAAAGTGAAGGAAGTTCGGCTAATGAAGATGCATATTCTACACAATCAGAAAAAGAAGATCACGTGTCCGAACCTGATGTTACATATTCTGATGAGGGTGACGATTGCACGAATCAGAAGAATAATGGTAATCAGCCGTGCTATGTTAGACCCATAGCTTGAACCGCAATCGCAATTAAAGAAAAGAGTCAATAAGCATTTTGGAATCTGCCTCTGGACCAACTTCTTATGCTATTCTGCGAGTGGATGATACTGAACTGCCTGCTTTCCGACAGTTTTTCACAAACGAAACGTTTCACCTTCTTCTTCCTCGAACAATTAAAGTTTGTGACAACTTTAATACATATCGAATTTTTGTAGAAGAATTCCTAAAAGTCAATCAGACGATTGTTGGAACTGTTCGCAGAAACAAACGAGAAATCCCACCCGAACTGCAACCGTGAAGACAGCGAGCAGTTTTCAACTCAATCTTCTGTTTTAGAGGTCGTATTACACTGGTGTCCTACGTGCCCAAAGTCAACAAGGCCGTTATTCTACTTTCAACAATGCACAATGTATCCTCAACAGGGCAAAAGAAGCCAGAGACAGTTTTGCACTACAATGCGTGTGCAATAAAAGGAGACGTTAACATTGCTGACAAATTGGCGGCAACATACACAACTATTCGATGGTCAAAGCGTTGGTCTGTTCGTCTCTTTCACAATACCCTTGATCCCATATCCAACAATATACCATTTTTCTTCGTGTGAATCCTCACAGTTACGGAAAGCGACTGACCATAAGCCGATTCTTCAAGAATCTGTGGAAGCAGCTTACAGACTGTCTGAGGTAAAAGCGTGCAGAGCAGCCAGGTCTAAATTAAAAGCAAATGTCGATATCCTTGCCGCAACTGAAAATCTGCACCACAGCAAGCTCCAAAGCGTGTAAGATGTAGATTCTGTCCAATTGAAAAAGACATGAGATACCCGCACAAATGGATCGCCTTTGGCAATTTTACATGCAGATACCTACAGTCAAGGCTGTTTTCCAATGATTGCGCACAGAAAGTTTGTGCAAGATACTGAATTGTTTTAGTTGTGCGAGATATTCAATATCTATCTATACATAAGATACTAAACATGCAAGTAACTTATTTGTTCTT
>JAGDQP010057976.1:0-12642 GCA_022664845.1 Lepisma saccharinum
AAATAAGGAAGAAATTATAAAATTATTTGAAAATTTCTACAGAGAATTGTGCAACTCCGAAGAAGAGCTTGGAAATGAAGACTTAAAAAATGATGAAGATGTCAGAGATGGACCCACAGCAGAGATGTTTAAATGGGTAGGTGAAAAGATGAGAGAGGAATTTGCGAAATTATTTTCAATGTGCCTGAGGAAGAGTGAAATGCCCAGAAGTTGGAATAATGCTGTTATAATTTTGATGTACAAGACAGTTGACAAAGAACGCGTCGAAAACTACATACCAGTTAGTTTACTGTCTGTTCTATACAAAATGTTCACCAAAGTTATTTTGAATCGTATTGAACGAGACTTGGATTTTAACCAGGGAAGGGAACAAGCCGGATTTTGTCTTGGATTTAGCACAATGTACCACATACAAACACTGAATGGAGTTATGGAAAGGACTAATGAATATGAACTTCCACTATGTTTGGGATTCGTAGATTTTGAAAAAGCTTTCGATTCGGTCTCCTTGTTAGCAGTTTTTAAATCACATGAACATCAAAGCATCGGAAATGCATTCATCAAGTTATTGCGAAACATTTCTTCGACTGCCAGGTCTGTCATTATATAACATCAAGAAAGTGAAAAATTAAAGTTGGAAACGGGGCAAGGTAAGGAGATTCAATTTCTCCAAAACTGTTTTGTGCGGTCCTGGAGAGAGTGTCCCAAAATTTAAATTAGGATGAAGTTGGAATAAAAATTAATGGCGAATATCTTCATCGCCTACTGTTCGTTGATCATATAGTCCTGTTTGCTTCAAGTAGAGAAGAACTACAAACAAGAATGAAAGAACTGAGTAATGAGAGTTCGAAAATAGGCCTTAAAATGAATTTAAGTAAAACAAGTCATATACAATCAACATGTTGAAAAAGAGGGAACTAGAGATTAACGGAGAGACAATAGGCATAGATGATGAATATGTTTACCTAGGCCAGCTGAAATCATCGAATGCCAAATTGACTGATGGAATAAATAGAAGATGTAAAATGGCCTTCGTTTGGAAGACTACACATATTTTCAAAAGCAAACTACTAATGTGACTAAGGCGTAAAGTTTACAATCAATGTGTCTTACCTGTGATGATGTATGGCTGTGAAACTTGGACATTGAACGCGCAAAGGACGCAAAGATTGGTAGTCACACAAAGAGCAATCTAGAGATACATGTAAGTATGTTAGGAAAAACCAGGAGGGACAAGGTGACAAATGAATTGGTTCGTGCACAAACAAAAGTAGAGGATGTAATCAAGACTGCGAAGAAGATGAAGTGGAAATAAGCCGGTCACATAGCTAGACGAACAGATGGAAGGTGGACGACAAATGTACTACATTGGATTCCTAGAGAAAAGAAACGACCGAGACGACGTCCAAATGCGGGATGGGTAGAAAAAATCAAGCATTTTCCAGGAGCTACATGGATGAAGATAGCAGCAAACCGTCATATGTAAACAGAAAAGGGGGAGACCTTCATCCAGCAGTGGATATAAAACGACTGAATATGATGATGATGATAGAATATTATATATATTTTTTTGGTATATATGATGATATATCTGTATATTACTTTGTACGCACATTTTATTCCTTGTAACAATATATAAATACAAGAAATCGAAATTGAGCATAGAATTTCCGTTGAGAAATATAAGGTCTCTTATGTGAGACGCTGAGCCCCACTCCCACCTAACCACCGCTGAAATATGGTATGAAGCTGCCTTCGTACATATACTATTATGTACTAAGGTGCTATTGATCTGATTGAATGTTTCTCTATAAAAACAAGTAAAAGAATTATATCGCAGTTACTAACATAAACAAAAACTCGCCATGAGCACAATTAGATAGATATAGTTGCAAACACTCTACTTCGAAAACCCTCGAAAATGAATGGAATAAAAATTTATGATATCTTAGACACCCAAAGTTCATATCAGACAGTATAAAAAATCCGTGAGAAATAATGACACTTCAAAGAAGGCCGAACGTCGTGTGACAACAAACCTAGACGGTCTCAAACAAGCCGGTCTGACGAAATGATAAAACAAGTGGAGAAAATTGTGTTGGAGGATCGCCGAAGGAGTGTGGAACATATTGCCTCCGAAGTTAGCATTTCCGTTCGTGATTGAAAAACGGCGTTCATAACTCATCCATTGTCACAATCGATGGAAAGAAAGTCCCATTTATGGCTTCATCACTCGTTAACATTGCCTGACAACATGCCACACGCGTAGCCTTGTGTTCGTCCGTCAGCATTCGTGGCACCCACTTGGGGAAACCTTCCCCTTTCAGGTTTTATTGTAGAATATTGTGCACAGATCGCACGGAAATGCCAACTTTGGAGGCAATTTGTTCCACACTAATGCGACGATCATGTAGTCAGACCGACTTGTGCGAGCTGAAGATTGTCTTTGTTTTTTGTCACACGACGTTGTGCCTTCTTTGAGCTGTCGCACCCACGAACCCACATTAGACACATCCATGACACCATTACCACATTTACCACATACATGTCTCACTCAACTGCTGACGAATTTTAAGCGATGTCACACCACGCAAATGGAGAAAACGAATGATTACACGCTGTTCTTGTAATGAAAACCTTGCCATTTTACGAGTATCCTAAGTATCCAAAACAGTCATCACTCTCGCCGCTGCCACTAGAGTCATGTGTGCCGTATGGTTCTGCCAAATCTCACGCATTGTTAACGGGAGCTCATGTGTTTTAATTACACAGCACGTTTCTATCTGTTATCAGACCTGAAAAAATAGGTGTTACAACTTGAATACAACTCGTATTAATTTATATTTACTGATCTCCTGCGTAGCCTACTAGGTAGAGCGCTCGACTTCAGTACGAGAGTTCCCCGGTTCGATTCCCGGTAGGGGCATAAATATTGCGTTGTTGACACCGCATCATGAGGACAATTGGGGAACTGCTGTGAATAAAAGGCAATGGCGATCACAGTGAGAGCTTCGGCTCTCCTCTCCCAAATCGTCTAGTCATCGTGGGAGCAGAAGACCAACTTCTTCCTCCGGGAGAGGCCTCATCAGTAGGGTGGGGATACTTGGGTTGTTTTTGTCAGTAATCAGAATTTAATCTATTTCATAAAAGGTTACGAGCCATATTATAAAATCTTGAAGGCCGTACTTGAGCTAACCGCTCATAGTAGACCACACGCTATACTCAAGGGTCTATTTTCCCGGGGCTATACAAGTCACCGTGTCATATTTGTCGTGGTAGCTGAAGAATATACTCTATATTCCAGGACTATAGTGCCACCGTGTCCTAATTTATAAAAGGCTGTGTCCTATTTTATAATAGGACCTCTATTTAACATGGTAGAGACTCCCTGAGAGGCTACGGCACCTTTCTTCAACCCCTATTTAACAGTAGAAATTACAGCGAGGAGTTCGTGAAAGGCTACGATCTCACAGTACACCAAAGCTACGAGTATTCCTTATTTAACATAACAGAATTTAACCTAACATATCATAACAGCTACTCACCCTTTCCACCCCTATTTAACATATTAGAGATTACAACACAGCATAAAATTCCGCTCACACCCAGAGATTACATGCCTTCTAGGCTTAGCAGAATTTAACATAACATAGCATAAAAGGTTACAAGCCCTATTTATGATAGCAGAGATTACATGTCCTCTAGGCTGTTTACCCTATCCCCCATAATAGAAGGGTACGAAGCCCTTTTTCAGCCGCCACAGTAGATATTACACAGATATATATATGCTATTTAACCTAGCAGAGCCAATGTGAATTCGCTAAATTTTAATATAAAACAGAAAGATATTGAGATTCTGTTTTCACATTTAGTATGAGGGCATTAAATACTATATGCGAAAAAAATTGGTGAGCTCGAAGTCAACGGTCAAATATTTAACCGCGTATATCTCGTAAATGGTGACACATTTTGAGATTCTGTTTTCACTTTCGGTATGAGGGGATTAAATACTGTATGCGAAAATATGCGATTAAATACTAAATAGTATACTACCGTGCATATTTCGTAAACTGCAAGACATATTGAAATTCTGTTATCACATTCTGTATGACGGCATTGCTGCCCTAGGTGCCTTTTATTATATAACCAACTTATGGAAAATAATCAAAAATACATTTTTTTTAAATATTCCTTTTTCAAACTAAAACATTTCATTATACATGAATGACTACAGTCATTTTCCTAAAAAAATATTTAACATAGCAAAGAAACACAGGGCATCCACCATAGTCTACACTGTTTTATGTATACTGATAACTGAAGATACACACACACACATGCATGGTTTACGGAGAGCTTAATCTCACGCCAGGGATCATTCGCATAAACGAATAAATCATAATATTGCTAACATTCGTGTAGTGCTGGCTGTTGAGAATTTATTTAAGAAGTCCTGTAGTGATTAGCCAGATGCACGACATGCTAAACAGAGAAAATAGTAGTATCCACAGAACTGAGATAAATCACCATGAATGCGTCTATTATTCTATATATGAAATAAACAGTTGCGTTTTAGAAACTTTATATGATACGTTATATACGGTGGAAGCACATAGCTATCCATATATTCACCATGACCTGTATTACACATATAAATGACAACATAGTGCTCGCCGGGCTTATTACTAGGATCAGTAATATTAATTAACGCTGCAGGTAGTGTATCAATTAAACGAGGTAATTGATCTGTAGCATATACACCTACAAAATTCCCTCGAGGCAAATTTTGCTGTAATGCCTCCTAGAGTACATGAGTATTCAACATTTTTCTTGCCTTGAATCAATATATATTTTTCGTTGGAAATTAATTTCCAGTTCAGAGGAGAATTTACCGTAAATAACTGCTGTTACTGGAGATGGTAGAGCCTCGTTAAAATGAACTTCTAATCGCACACTTCCTTGTCGCTGGGGACTAGCATGCACTAGAATCAGGAGTTAAGTAGAGTATATCCATTAGGATATTCGACAAGCGAAATATTATTATCTTTTAGAATAATAAATACCAGAACCTGTAAATAAGGCAGAATATGCTTGAATATATATAGCTTATTATCAAAATATGGCTGTAGTTGTTTATATGAGACGGGAGTTCCGTCAGCATACAATGTAAAAAATGACATACTGAAATGCTTAAAATTAAATGGATTTGTCTGAGATGTTCCGTTGAAAGCGGAATTAGTAACAAACCCAATAATAATACGTTTTGGCAATATTCCGGAAAACAAGTCTGGAAGCGTAGTGTCCATAACACCTTGAGGTAAAATCTAGATTTTTACCTGTACCTTTGTTATAGGATATTTTACTCTAAATTTAGGTTTTTGTCATGTTTGTGCTATTTTCACCGTGGGCGATACATCAACTTTGTTACAAGCAGGGTTGCATCTGCAAATACAACTCGGTCCTCAGCCGCAGCTTCCCCCATTAGAAAAAATACTAGTTTTGCATTAATCAGCTTAATACGTAACTGTACAGCACTCAATAAAAAATTTTCCGGATTGAAAATATTACCCTGAATATACCCGAGTAAATCAAAGGGCAGAAGAGAGCGTTGTTTAAAACCAGAATTACCACTATCAATCACACTGCCCATACGACCGGCAGTATCTTTAATCCACATTGCCGTCTGGTGATTAGTTGTTTTTGCATTAGTGTTACAATTCAATAATTTTTCAATATACGAGCGGCATGGATATGTATGTGAGGAATAGGATATTAGTTCATTATTCATATATATCTCTATCGCGCTGAACTAAGCATTGAGAAAATCATTTACAGGCCCAATTTTCTTATCGGCAGATACTAAATCACAACCGTCAGTTTTAGTAATTTTAGCCTTAATATGTAGCATTGTATGTGGTAAATCAATATAATCATCGCCATAGCCGGGGACTACAAACTCTGTCGGGGCACTATCGCTATTGATGCCATCGGCTTATACGGCACTGTTTTATTGCCAATAATAATTGTTTGAGTGGGCAAACCCGCAAATAGATCTAATTCTGATCTCGTACACTCACACTGCATTTTTCCATTTCTGCTATTAGTACCACACTAGTTTATTTTTATAATATCATATTATGTATCACGTCTACGAAAATGTAGTTTTACACATACACTGCCATATTGAAAAGGAATTGGATTACCCGTGCTATTTCTTAAATCAATACTAATTTGATCAAACTCTTTACGTTGTACGGGAACATAATGAGGATTTTCAAAGATATGCACATTACTAGCACTATACTCTTTAATATTCGTATTTATAATACGCAGTAATGGTGCAACAGTATCACCTACCAGCTGAGGTTCTGCAATATCGCTGTAAATATGCATGAGTGTGGGTAGCGATTTCTGTAAATCAGGCGGATCATGCGTATGATGGACAATTGCGATATTTTCTCGTTGTATATGATCAAAACCTAGTATTTTGGCTAATTCACTTGATAGCCGTACTTCTTTTACACTCGCGTCATCTTAGTCTACCGACCTCAATGACTTTTACCAAAGCTTTAACTTTTAATTATAAATTCAATTTATCGCTTTTACAGTTAATTTGAGAAAGAATATCGTCAACGTTATAATAATAACCGGGCATTATTTTAGTTATGCTCCAGCTTTCTTTATCCGTGCCCCTGTAATAGATATTATTAGTCTATTTGGAAACATTCTGAAATGACCCTGTATAATGTACTTCGACAACAGCCGTTTCCAACACACCTTTCTTTTGTAGTATAACATGCGAGAGTATTCTGCGGGAAATATTCCATAGAATTATTACTGGATAGTGTGAGGTAAAAATTAGTACACTCTAAATATCTCTTCTTCGTTATTTTTTCTTTACACCACCATCTGTTTGCTTATTTTTACGTTTTACTTTTCGCCGTACCGGCCCTTCTCCTACCAACACTTGACGAGCTTTACTCTATAAATTAATATTCGCCTCCTGCCAACGTGCTTTTAAATCCTCATCAACGGGTCTATTACTATCTAGAACATATCCGGCTACATTAAGTCCAGTACGTAACAGCTCTTTACCAACATGTTTTGCTCCCTGCTTTCATAATTGAAATACAGTACGAAATAAACCACCTAAAAACTACCAATACCTTAACCTTCTTGGGATGGTGCACCTCTGTGTACATTATATCCACTACCGCATGCGCATAATATTGAAAATAAGGATGATTCATTATTTTTTTTGTTATATACACAATTATAATACTAGATTACAATATTGTATTATTATTATTATTTTCACACACTCCAACGTTTACGCCAATTAAGCGTTCTTTATATACGATACAGGAATCTATGAATTAAATGAAGTGGGGTAACAGCGTCAACGAACAAGTATGCGTTTACCTCTAGATTCTAAAATTTCATCTATTTCATAAACTTCGGGCAAGGCACCGCTTGTATTTAATCTTCATAAAATGTATCATCAATCATGTCACCATTTAAATCCTCTATTACATAAACCACTTTTTTACCTCATAGTGTATGTGTGTTATTTTAAAATTTTTCCAACGCCCAATTTTCTTTGTACCCTTTTGCAAAATGTCGTTTTGCTTTAGCAATTCACACAGTATCACATTCTTTATACCTTTTAACTTAACACTAACATTAGCAGGTTTTACTAATCTATTCCACACTTGTTGAAACGTATCTTGGTTCACAAGAGCGGCTGGTAATTTATGTGCCGCGTGCTTCCTGGAATTATATCCGTGAACTAATATATCAATCCGCCAATATATCAACATAACGATATGTTTTTTTAGAAGTAAAATATTTCCACATTTTCTGCTTCAAGCTGCGATTTAGCTGCAAGCAAGGATCTACGAGGCTTGATTTAATATCTGGGTTTTCGGTTGTGAAAAAGACGATTATGATGTTTTTAGGAACGTTTGAAATGTTTTATTTAGAAACTTTGTACCTCTATCTGTTTTTAGTCGCTTGGGTCTACGTTTGGGTGTAGATGCAAATATTTTCTCGAATGTCTGTTTAATATTATATATTCACTTATTTTACTGCGGACCGGCACTGCCTATGCATAGCGACAAAATAGATCAATCACTGTTATAAAGGTAAGCAAGAAAGTTCTTTCGGTTTTTCACCCACCACCTAGAACATCGATATGTCACCTAAGACGTACCTGGAAGATCAAAAGTAGTCCCCATCAACATCGACGACCTTCTGCCAACGTTCTAAAAGGTCATGGATTCCATCGCGGTAGAACTTGGTGGGCCGTGAAGCGAAGAATGTATAAAGTGCATTTTGCACCTTTACTAGGGATTTGAACTGGTGTCCTCTAAAGTGATTGTCCAAGGAATTGAACAGGTGAAACTCGGACGGTGCAATGGCCAGGGAGTATGTCGGATGCAATAGTGTTTCCCATCCAAGGAGTAGAATGGTGTTCCGGGTCATCGTAGCCACGTGGGGCTTAGAGTTGTCCTGTAACAGGAGGACCCCTTTGCGATACAGAAGTGCTGGCTCCAGAGTTTTGAGTTTTTCTTGAACACGGCTCAACTGCTGACAGTACACAGTTGCATTGATGCTCTGACTAACTGGTAGCAGTTCCCGATGCACGATGCCGCGAGCAGTCCACCAAACATACAGGAGGACCTTCTTCTGGTGCAGTACTGGTTTCGGCTGTTTTCGAACCGGTTCATGGGATGCTAACCAATGATGACGGCGACGTGGAGCTTCGTACAGGACCTACTTCTCATCACATGTCAACACCCTGTACAAAAATGGTTCCTTCCTCAGACGAGACAGCAAAGAAACACAGGTGTCTGCACGAGTTGCATTCTGGCCCGGAGTCAAATCAAGTGGGACCCATCGACCCAACTTGTAGTGCTTCCCAAGTTGATGGAGGTGCTGCAGAATGGTTTCAACACTCACACTGAATTGTAGTCTCAGTTCCTCACATGTCTGGCCACTGTTCGCCTCAATTTCTGCCTGAAGATCTTCAGTTGGTACCTGTCTTTGTCTTCCTGCAAGTGGTGCGTCTTCGAGTGTTTCGTCACCGTAATTAAACTTGGTAAACAACCGCTGCACTGTCCGCGTAGTTACGATACCCTCACCAAAAGCCTGGCATATATTTCGCCCCACTGCAGCTTCGTTTGACCCTGGTTTGAACTCGTACAGCATACAGGCCCTTATGACGGTCTGTGGAGGTCCCATGTTCACTCTGTCCTTCCGCACGTTCACGGTATAACTGAACTGCCACAAGTAGGTAGTATACCCACACCAACAACTGGCCTTCGCCAGATCTCCATTCGCATTCACCTCACAGTGTGAGGGCCAATTGAACACAAACCCCCACAAAAAGCGACAAAACTCTGTTGGTTCCCTTATAAAATATAGCGGTAGCCGTCATTATAATTTTGGAGGATTTGTAAATCAACCATTTCGGCTGCCATTGATCGTCGATGTTAAACACAAGATAGGGATTGTGTTGAAAACGTTTTCGCACTGGTTGATGCAATGTATATGCCGGTTGTTCTTTTATCCACTCTTCCTTTCGTTGTAAGGGTATTGATTTCTTTACAGCTTTCCATAACGCCTGAGCCGTTGAAAAGGATGCAGAATGTGCAGGGTTGTAGTAAATATTAGCCAGCTTCTTCTTCATTATAGTTTATAGTTGCGCCATCCTACAGCTTTATATTTACTTGATGATACATGCTTCCATCTTCTTTCTCCTCTGTTTTTGGGGAGCGGCAGCAGCAGTCGGCTTTTGAATATACTCTATACGTTGAGGGTTACCTATATATTCTAAGGGTACAATTGATTTTGCTAATAGTATAGCGAAGGATTCCCAGCCTGTGGGTGGAATATTTTTCTTACGACACCTAACAAAATCAGCTATTAAATCAACTATATTAGCACCGGGGATTAATTTACCATATATATTAACGTTACCACCTGCTTCCCAATATCTTGGTTTTGTTTTAATTTTTGCAATAAAGAACTTGCTTTACGCAGACATATTTCGGGGAGAGTAGATATTATATCAATATCGCTCCCCACCACCACCTCATGAATCTTTGTAATTGTTGCGGGTGTGGTGGTTTTTTTAACAACATGTAAAAGCTTTTGTAACACCTTTCTGTACTGTATCTATTTCTCTACCACACCCATAGACTTATTACTTAAAATTTGTTTCATCTCATCATCGAGATTAGAAATAGTTTGGTGATGATGTAATTTTTCTGGCGACATTAAAACAGTTTTTTTCGCATACTGGATGGTTATTTAAACAGACTAGACAGTTCCCGCCTAGAATAGGTGCAAGCAATGCTGCGAGAAACCACCTTTTTGTGGAATTATTCTTTTTTTCTTTTGTTTTGATGTCGGCCCTTTCTTTACCAAATACCTAAGTTCATCTCATATTTCCGCAAACTCTTTTTCTCCTTTTTATTTAACGGAACATTTCCTTGCAATACGTTAAAGAAACATTCCCAAATAGAACGAATTAATTCGGAATCTCCATATAGAAATAATGCCTTACGTACTTTAAGTTGTGCCGTTGCTAAAAGTCTTAGTACGTGGGCACTGGTTATTAATCATTTTTCTATTTTCCACCCTAATGACTATTATATTAAAATACTTGTTAAAATATATAGCTATTTTTTTATCAGTACCTAAACATAATTAAAAGAATCCGTGGGAAACATTTGTTTTGAATTATTAGGATACGGCTGACGGCCAAGATAATTAATTTGAGGCCGATCTCTGGCGTTTCTAAACATACCATGTAATGACTGTTCAAGGAAGTATCTCGCGTACTTCTGCCCTGATGGAATATATTATGAGTTATAAACATAATACTTAAATTACGGTGGTTAATCAATCTACAATCTGACCATCCCAGTGATGCATTAAATCGTTAATTTTAATAAGATGAGGGTCTGTGTCACTTAAAAAATCATCTATACAGGATATACCCTTTTTGAAGGTGAACGAAGATAAAGTCTCGTATAAAGCCTGCCACTCGCCATAACACAATACTATATTTTTAAATAAATTGCTATAGTGATCGATAAACGATTTTAAAGTAGCTCTTCCCGCATCCTGTAAACCCTACGATCATTCATATAAAAGGCGTCTGCCACTTCATATTCTAATATACGACAGAACGAGTTAGGAATATAATAAAATCATATTATTATTACGATTTTACAAATGACAATACTTTCAGTGCATTACAGAAATTTGTTTCAAGCACTTTTCAGCATATTCTCTAACATCTTCACATGTAAATATTGCCTGAAGTTTTCTCCATGTATAAACACTAAAATTTACCTGACCAATATTGTCATAATCTGATGAAAGAATAAAACACTGGAGAATACCTCTACGCATATCTGATAATAATACATCGTAATTAGCGCTAAGAGAATATTTTGTTGGGCATCGCGGTCACTATGATAGAAAATTATACCACTCCTTAAGTGACAAGTGTATAGTTGCGTAGTAATCCCCTCCGCATCACCATCATCATCACACGCAAAACCAACGCATATTTCATTTTGCTTATCCATTTTATTCTATATATACACAGCCATAATACCTTATTTTATTCTATTCGTTTTCTTTTATACCCATAGGAAAGAGTATTATTGTTATCCACACGCTTTCTATTATTAGATGTAACGTGGTATATTTTACTAGTTTCCGTCTTGATAATTACTGTAGTTCTGGTAATCAGGCAACCATTGTGGATATTAATAGCGAGAATATTATTCACAACCATATCCCGCATCTGCTCAAAATTAAAGTTTTATTGATTGATTATTTAGAGTAATCCATTTAATTTTACAGGCATAATTACTATTATTACTTGCCGGATTTAGCACATCATATGCGTAACATTTAGGCCCTCGGCACAATACCCTCTGATATATGCGTCGACCCCGTACGCGTTTAATTCATTTCTCCATTCGCCCAGATAAACCTCGATATCTAATTCTGGTGAGCCGTCCGCGTGAATATATATTATACTATCCGTGTCAGAGTATAATACACGATCGGCGAGCAGGTCTAGGTAGCGGTATAGCTCAAGCGGCGTGTCGGCCGTTGTATATGCAGCAATTGCTATGTTTGTGTTTTTCAAGACGACTTCAACACTCGTCAACCTCCCAGTTTAGCAGGCGAATCTCATAGACTACTGTAATAAATTATTTCACCGCAGTGTTGGGGCTGTAAATTTATTAAAATACTTCTCGGGCTCCGTAAAAATACTCGTTTGATCAACGTTTTCGCGCTGGGCAAACATACCCCACAACGAGTTTGGCTATCCTTTTCTCGCCTTATTTTCGGCGATTTTATCTCAATCTAACCGAATACCCTTTTTCTTGTAATACTCTTGTACGAAGACCGCTTTCTGCACCGCGGTGTCACACCCTGCGGGCCACCCTTACACTCGGTCTTCACCTTCATAAACATATTATATATTCGGTAAAAAGACCGCCTTCTTTCTTTTCGGTGTTGTACATCACGACCTCGTACTCCCACAGCTCGTGCTTCTCGAGCACCATGAATTCTCTCTCAGCAGCCTTTCTAACCTCATCTACTACCCAC
>JAGDQP010057977.1:0-12641 GCA_022664845.1 Lepisma saccharinum
TTTAGTTTTCTTTTCTATGCTGTTCTTCCAGAAAGTGGCTTAATGTTTTTAAATAACACATTTTTCACACATTAGAGAAACACATCTGCTATAGGTCATAAACAAGACAAGTTAGAGAGCTGAAGTGAAATCCAATTTGTAGAAAATGTGGGTGTTTTGTATTTGATGTATGCAGCAGTAACATTAGGATTTAACTTTACAGATTAAAATGTAAACAATGTTAATTTAAATATCTCAAATCAGTATGAGTAACACTTTAAAAAGAAATTTAAAATTGCTCCATGGATTACAGGAAGATTCAAGTTCGAACCATATATTTTTCAATTATTTAATGCATCTGTTTGCCAGAAAATGAAGAGTTTCTGTTTTTTTTAAGATGGCTGTGTACTATCAGAGTCGTTCAAGTTAATCAATGAGCTTATTAAATATCGACCTTGGGAAGTGCCTTTAAGTAAAGCATTACAATACTACAAATACAAACTTATAAAATATTTGCAAATAATAATTAGATTCATTTATAGCTACAACGGACGGGATAGCACATCATTTGCGTTGTAGTGTCTAGATAATTGTTTCTTAGATATGTATTTTAAAATAACACTCAGTTTCCTGGTTGGTGTAACACAAGATAGAACTTGGTCTCGTTAGAATAAATTAATATGTTCTTTTATGGGTGAACATGCCATAGTCCTCATAAGTTAAAAGATGTAACATTCGCCAACATTGTTCATTTTAATCTCTTTAAAACGTGCGTGTGTTTTAGAAGAATTTGTCAGATTTATTCTGTTTATGAGTATTTAGCAACTATTATTTTACGCATGAGAGATAAGGTATGCTTCGTTCCAAATGTAAAGTTTTGTAGCTTAATGACCAGCAGAAAAATATATAAATTGGTACTTTAACTAACTTCTATAGTATTACATTATAAATAGATTCGAAATAATAAGGTATAGTTCATAGGATCACTTGATATGGAATGACTAGTCTACACCTTATTGTCAAGAACATCACAAAACATAGTATCAATTGTACGCCATTCAAGTTACTTGAATACAAAATGCTATACTTTAATACAGTCCAATCTGTAAAGTAATTATCTTCAATATCTTTGATTAGCTTAAGCGAGTAAAAGACACACATCTGTCTTTATAACTGAAAATGTTTTTTTGAATATGAAAAGTGCATTCAGATAAAATATACATAATTCCAACTTGAAATTTGGCATGAATAAACTCAATTAATGATAGATTAAAATAAAAAGTTTTCTTACACACTTCTTCGGACATTAAAATATTTCTTTAAATTTTACTCTTGAAATTGAAACTAATCTTAATGTTGCCATCTACATAATCTAGATACAATGCAAGCCAAAATGCTTTTATTTCAGCTCTCAAACTTGTCTTGTTCTTCGGCTATGTGCAATTTTCACTTCCCATTAAATTCAAAATGCGATACTTGACAAACTTCAAAATTTAATCACAAAACCAGAGAGGATAAATTTGGGATTTCAACTAGTTCATAGAATAAATATGACGTATTTCAAAGAGGTAACATATGGTGAAATAAATTTTATGTTATCACTTCATATAGGACAAACAGTACACAGTACAATTATTTGAACGTTTGTGGATTATAGACATGAATTACACTCAATCAGTCACGAATGATAAATGATATCAGTCATTCATAGAGAATGAATGACTGAATTAATAAAATGCTCTATTTAAAAATTAACACAATCAAGTCTTGGGTTATATACTCTAAATACCTTGGGCATCTTTTGCATAACCTATTGATACACGAGACACATTAATGACACTAAGTTACATGTAAGAATGAATGAATTTCTAATGCAATGAATTAGTACATCCATTTCATTTTGAATTCATGAATTAACTTGAACAATTAACTACTGCATAGATAATTGATATACGTAACGAATCTATATAAATCACATGAATAAGTGAATTAACATCGATTATCCGGAAATGGGTTATCCAGAAAGTTCCGAGTCATGAATAAAAAATATGACCAATTTTGGTTTGATATGAATTCAGTAAATCTTGTTTTAAAGTCTTTAATAATACTGTATTATTACTCTAAAACTATTAAAACCAAATTAATGCTTAAGATAGCAAGGTTTCGTGGGTAAGCAGATTTTACTTTCATATTTAGCACTGTATTTTAAGTAATAATCCTTTATCCGGAATATTGGTTTTCCGTATACTATTGGTTCCGAATTAATGCCCTACTGAACGCGTGAATGCATTAAGTATGCGAATTACATTGCAATCAGTGACGCAGGTAATTGATACAAACGGATAAATAACGTGAATAAATTAATTGATGAATCATGGAATGAATATACCAATAAGTTAATATAATACTAGTGATTGCACGAACCTAGTGTTTGACATTACGTTTATGAATTATACTAAATACTCTGTGTACAGTTTGTGAAGCCTGAATTGCACGAATGAAGGAACAGATTAACTAACAAATGAACGAAAAAATTTGTTTCATTCTCAAATATAAAACGCTAATAATTAAATGCACTTAAATCTATGATATTAATACAGATGTAAAGAAAGCCTGAACCACAAGTAGGAAAGTTAGTGTTCGAGACCAGTCACTGATTCTTCTCCAATTAATATGTAACTGTTAAGAGTTTAACAGTGAGGTTTTGATTAATATTGTATTAGTATTATTACATTTCTAGAACGTAATGACTAGAGACGTCTTAAGGTATTCAGAAGGCAAGAGAGAAACAAAGGGAAGACAGAATGTTGTTAAGAAGGTAATGAAAGGAAAAGATAAGAATGAAATATAAAAATGAAAGCAAACAGAGGAAAGAGAGAAGCTCTTGTTGTCTACTTACGGTCCTTCCCTTGGGATCCACTATTTTAATTTCCTTCTCTTTTCCCTCTTAAGCCAGGCAGACGTCAAATGTGAGGTGGTTTGAGGAAGCTCTGTGGTCGGAGGAAAGAAAATGAAGAGAATTCTTCCTACTTTTTTCTTCATTTTCACTCTCCTTCTCTATTTTCCGAGTCTCCTTGTCAACATAGAAGTATTGTCCCGATGCTGTCATAGACACCTGCTAGTTTCACTCTTTGAGCAGACAGATGGCATGCAATTGAGATCACACTTCTTTCCTTGCTGTCGTCACGTTTTTCGTCAACCGTAAGTAATGCCCGCGTGGGAAAATTGAAGCCAACGGATATTTATGCATCGTTTCTTTAAAAACAAACGGTCTAGGTATTTTACCTGATATTTTAACTCTGCATGCTCTTATAAGCCTTGAAGAGTAGCTAGCATTCAACTATTGTAAGAGATATTAAGAGGCATTAATGCACCCACCAGGCATTATGCAGAAATATGTTTTATCACTATGTTTGCATTAGACAATAAGATAGTATAACATTATCTGTATTTGTTGTGTTGCCATCTTTCCGTCCAACTGTTGAACTGAAGTATCAAACAAAACATTTTTTGATACTGTTGAACTTCTAGAAGCATAGTTCTCTTGGGGTTTTCAGTTGTAATGAGAAACATAGAACTAAAATACGTGTACATGTGCAAACTTTTTGTCGTCTCAGCTAAGGTATCTTGGTATTAACATTATCGCACTGCCCGTGGGAATGTAGTGGTATGTAGTGGTAGGGAATGTAGTGGTACTGGCTTCAATTGAAAGTAATATTGAGGTACTCGTGTGATATGTCTGATGGAAACAAGAGGATACCTCAGTCAGTATTGATGACGTGAGTAGTACTGGAAACTTTGCAGTCTTCCTAATTCTAATCAGAAAAAAAGTTACATCTCTGATATGCAAAGTTGTCTGTCCTAACTACATTTTTGATTGGTAACTGACAAAAAAGAGGAATATATAAAAACCATGATGCGTACTTACCACCGTGTGAAAAGGCATACTTTTGAGCCTGAATTAAAAATTTATAATTTGCGTGTGGGACAAAATAGTTTCATGAAACTTTCATTATTCTCTTCTGCACTACTTCCCTCAACAAAGAGCCTAATTGCAAGCAGCCATGATTGTATTTTAATAGCCTGCTTACACAGCATCCACCACGCATGAGCGGAATTGTACACAGTAAAACAGTTTCCAAAAAATGAGAGAAGGTTCTTATCTGTGTACCGAGAAACAATTTTCTTAGACATGAGATATCAGATTACTTACTTAATGGAAAATGAGAACATGCTGGCTTTAGGATAAGATTATTAATCTTATTTGCAAACCAGTATGCTCTCATTTTAAATTTAATAAAAATGCTGATGTCTCATTTCTAAGAAAATTGTGTTTTCGTGCACAGTTAAGAACTTTGTTCTGAATTTTAAGAAAGAGTTTTCTACCGCGTACCTACAAAATAAACCGCTATGTTTCTTACCTCTTTTTCCAAATGCTGCGCTTGCCGGAATCTTCTTCTTAAGATAGATTTATGCTATAGAAACCAGCAGATAATTCTGCAAATTGAGTTGAAACTGAAAATAATTCTCAATTGAATCATTTTGATACAAACTGGTCTTGATTAACTGTTATACTATTAAAGAGCTGCATCAACATTTCTAATATGAAATAAAACTGTCTAGTAAATAAATTATGTTTAATTTAAAGATAAACCCAATTACTTTTGAACAACAAAACAAAAATATCATTTCAATAATCTTTTATTGCGTAAGACAAAAACGAAATGTATTGTACTGCATTAAATGTTTAAAAAATGAAATGAATCTTATTTTTAATTGTATCATATGTAATTCGTTGTATGTATTCATAGCTGATACTGTACTTATACTTCAGATGAATGAATTACAAGAATTACTAAACAGTTGCTACAGACAAGACAATAGCTGATTTCAGTTTGCATTAGCTAGCAGTATTTTGTGACCTAATAACGAAAGTAAATGATTTGAGAGCAACAATAAGGAGACGACACAGATTCGAACCTTGCTCTCGGTGACTATTCGGAGAAAGGTTTTCTGCTCTTACACATGTGGAATGCTCAGTTAACAAGATTTCGGGTCCGAACTAGTGCCATCTAAATCTGCTTCCTCCCAAAGTGTCTTCGAAAAGGAATGTTACCCAAAAGTCGTGGCACAATTAGGTGACATGCCTATACCATATAAACTAAATTAATTTACTTAACACATTAACATGACCATCTTTGATTAAAATATCTTATCCTTAAACAACCACTCGTCTGTTAGAGAGTTAAACACAACCTCAGAATGACTATCATATCGTTCTATATAATTCCTTTATGTAGCATAAGATTTCACCAGTAGGAACATATTTTATTGACATTTGTGTACATCCTATGCGACCAGCGCTCACAAGAAGACTTTTGAAATTGGCACTGAAAACTTCTAGTTGCCTTATAAATTATAGCAGGACATTCCGTTTACAGACGAAGATATTGGAAAATACATAAATATACTCTTGCTGATTCTAACTTCATAACAGAAGGTTGTTCCATGTGGACGATACGAACTTTTTCCAGGAGAGAGTACAAACATAGGAAAAGGAAGGAATAAAAAGAAGAAACTAAAGACGAAACAGACACATGAAAAACTTTTTCTTCTTGTAAACTTGTCCAACTGGAAGAAGGATGAAAAAAAGAACAATGGTTTGGATTGGTTTCCTTGGTCTCTTATTTCAAACCGGAAGAAAATTGTTTTCAAGTTGCATCATATGAGATTCCCAAGTCAGTTCGTGCACGTCCGTTTTGTAAAAAGGAAACGGAAAGTAAAAATAAGTCCATCACCGCGAAAACTTCTGATGAAGAATCATTTTATACACTTAATGGTGAGAAGCACTTTACAAATGAATGTGAGTTTAGATATAAAAATCCAAAATGAATCAGAAAAATGTCTTAGCTTAAGAAAACATTATAAAATTCTCTATTATGAACATGTCCCTTACATCACCGTCATAGAAAACTTTTTGTACAAGTAAAAATATTTAGTGTTGCCAGAATAATTTAGTTTAAACGAGGAAAGTAGGGAAATAAATTACCCATCCTAGTGGCAAGGGTAGCCGTCACTATTAAGAATTGGCACTGGAGATGCATGGCATAGGATCATATTCTGCTGAAGACCACCATCGTGACTGGCATTTCCACTAATTCATTAGCCTCATCAGAAGAATGCATAAAGATGCCTTGAAATGGAGCCAAGTTTGTTCATTTTCTTCTTCCAACTGACAGAGTAAAATTTGATTATTGAGACGAAATTTTGTCAGAGATTTGTAAAGTTTCAATAAAGCGAAGGAATAAAACAGACATGCTCTAGAAAGGTTTACGGTAAGTGAACTGGGACCCATTTCTTATCTCAATATACAGCAGTCGTAATAGGAAATCTTTCGACGATTTTTCTAAACTCGCCAGTGATTTGTCGAGCTGTAGGTTGGTCAAACACTTGAGCTTACACATTGTTGATATACATTTTTCTTTACGTTTAATAAGAAATTCCGGATTTTTCTTTCGTGAAATAAAAGAAAACTTAATTCTTCATATTTTGCGTCCTTCTCTGAAATTTATTACCAATATTTTTAATTATAATCGTTAATAAATCAGTTCCCTACCGAGAATAAACTAGTGTGATTGCTCTCCGCGTCTTTAACTATTGACCCTTTGTATGACACCGGTAGTTCTTAAACGGAAATGTTCTAATCAATATACTAACATATTTCGGCCTTTCGTTTCAGATGTAATATTGAAACGCAAAGAAACATTTCTAAATGAAATGAACCGAAAACATTTACATTATATACTATGTTGTCTAATTGTGGATATTTAGAATAATTTACTTATGTTTCGGGTTCAGATCCCCGGCAGGGCACTGGAGACTTTTCTCGTAGTGTTCCCATGCCTGGCGTTCTGATGTGAGCCTCCTATCAAATTCAGCGCCAGAGTGTCCGTGTTAATCTTCGACACCTTGGAAAGGTAAAGGCGGTCGACTGTGGGACTGACCAACCCACCGTACTTAATGCCGTTTGTCGAATTTTGTAGAGCGGTAGATCCAGATCTTCCGTGCGCAGTTCACAGCCCGTTCATTATCTAATTTTTATATGTAGAACATTGTTATTGGCAAAATCGGTAATATATGCACTCATTTTGTTATAAAGTTATTCAAAGGTTCAATTCGAATATTTTTCAGAAGCTGTCAAGCACGTCTTAGTTTAATTTGTTCACAGTTACCAATCAAAAATTAATGACTGATTGACAATACGTGTTGCAAATGCCACAAGCAATAATGTCCAAAATCTGTTTTAAACACCTTACGAGACGAGCTTAGTACACTCGAGGTGCTTGACGAAAAACACTTTATTATACATCTTAACATAGATCTTATTCTATATGCCTTACAATAAGATAGATTCAACATACACGAAGCAAACATTCCACGTATTATATAAATTATATAGAATATGTACTGCTTACCTAAAGTACTCATAAATGACCAAGAACGAACAGTGTACATGCTCAAGCAGCACATTCACGTCGGCTGATATGGGCATATTGGAATTTACGACGTCGACCGACATCGTTTCACTACATGGGCCCCATATTTCATGGTAAACATCTTGGCCAATATCGGTTAATGATACAGATCTACATCGGACATCGACATCATTCAACATTGATTATCGGTGTTGCTCAATATCGGTTAGCGAGATCGCTCAATATCGGTCATTTACAAAGTAAACAATATAATCCTGTTTTTTACTATTTGAAAAAAATCTATCCTTATATAGGGCAACCAGCATAGACAAACAAACAAGAAATAGTAAAACAGGTTAGATATTGTAGAACAAACTTACTACCGGTACTTATGTAAAGAATATTATTTGTCTCTCCCTAAAGTTACATCACTTCGCTGTACTTTTAGATTGTAAAATTTATAGTTCCGCTGTATTGTAATCAGTTCACAGCTCTTCTGTTTTTAACTTTTTTCTCCTTTTTTAAAAAAAATAAGTTAAACGTACAATGGCCTTAATTACAATGGAACAGTTCCAATTGAAGGATATGATGTAAAATAAATGAAAACAAACCTAGCTTTAACTTAATCTCTTACTAAGCAGTGCATCTGTGAACAACCACATGGCCTCGCGAGAATACGCTACTTTCTACCCTAGAAACGTAACTTGCATAATAAGTATTACTATAAACCTTGTTGGTTTGTCTATATACTTACAGCGATCAAAGTGTCTTTAGGGAAAACACAATCAATTTTAACACTTTATTTGTCTATGTGCTTCAGATGGACGGGCATGTTATTTCTGCACTTTAACATGCTTTAACGGTCAACAACTTCTTTGTCACCAAACAAAGAAGGCCACATGTTGACAACACCATGAAGTTTCATATTTTACCAGCAGGTGAATATATCATTGCTTGAA
Organism: Lepisma saccharinum; assembly: GCA_022664845.1. Taxonomy (NCBI): domain Eukaryota; kingdom Metazoa; phylum Arthropoda; class Insecta; order Zygentoma; family Lepismatidae; genus Lepisma; species Lepisma saccharinum. The sequence goes on from JAGDQP010057977.1 coordinate 8,414, forward strand.
TAAAATTTGGTTGCCCACATAGATCGACGTCGATCAATATAAACATAGATTTTCGATGTGACTTGATATGGCTCCATGACGAATATTCTATTTTTAATTTAATATATTAATTACGAACAACATGTTTTGTAAAAAAAATTCGATTTGTTCTTTGCACAATACTTACTATACTTTTAGAAAAAAGAAAAATTAGTGATTCAGAAGACCGATGTCGATCCCACATCGTTCAACATGGGTTCAAGCGGAGCCGCTCCCTTACCTGTATTAGTGATATGAGTTCCATTAGCTGTCAACATGCATATGCTACCGGGGTAAGCACTAAAGATTTCGCTAAAATAACTATACAATGACAATTTTTGGGGGGTGTCATTCATATGCAATAGTTTCTTCAAGACTGTTAATAGCTTCAAAGGCATAAATGAAGTGAACAGAACAGTGAGCATACAGATGACAAAATCCTGCTTTTAACAAAATCATATGAACTCTTTTAGAAGCAATGTAAATTTGTCAGTGTGGTTTATGTTGGGACTCTCATAAAACGAGATATTACTAAGAAAGTTTAAAAACAATTGGTTCTATTCAAGGGAGGTTAATTTGTTTTATTAATTTTTTATTTCCAATTTGAATGGACGTTTCATAATCATCTTATGTTGTTTTGTATTCTTTGAATGTTTTAAAATTAATGGAATCATGAAAACATAATTTATTTAAGAAGTTTGCTAATGAAACAGCATAAAGTATGCTAAACTGCACGAGAAACATGAGGTAAACATGAAACTAAGCAACTTGTGAATAAATAAAGGGCAGAGACTAATATTTATAAGTACTTCATTTGAATTTGAATTTTATTTATGGTCTTAAGGCATCTAAGGCTCAGGCTGGGATAAGGGAGGGAAAAGATTCGGAAAAGTGTCGGCCAGTGCCCATGTTTAAGGTGCCATCCCGTCATTTTCCTGGTACGACTAAAGAAAACCCTGGAAAAACCTCTGTCAGGATGGTCGGTCGCTGGGATCGATCCAGGACCTCCCAATGCTACCTACCCCAACGCTCTACCACTGAGCTACGGCGGCTCCGTATAAGTGCTTCATAAAACATAAAATAAGTACTAATATGTATTGTTTGAGAAACATAACATACGTTCAAAGGAATTCATACAAATAAAGAAATTCCTTTTCACTATTTCACCACCAGAAAAGTAACCACCTGATCCAAATTGTCATTGCTTTTGTTTACCCACGCTCATAACATTTACGTTTCTACAGGTTCATATAAACTTCTGTATTTAGAAAATCGCAGTTCGAACCACTTGTTAATATAGTATTAGTTATATATGTACAACACATACGATTTTCCCACTTCATATTCCATTTGGTTTTGGTCAGTACATAAAGAAGAATAACTTCGAAGCGTTTCACATTACATGCAGTTAGAGAAGTCTCTTATGGTAGATTCCTTTCCTGGTTGAATACCAGATAGAAGGTTCTTAATTATCTATCATTTATCACTCAGGATTACGTGTGTTAATTACAATTACGTATCAGTTCTCAAATAATCTAGTAAATAACACTGAAAAATACTGAAAGATTTTGTATATGACATAGATGAACATTATAGATTTCGAATCTCACTGAATTTCACCAAATAAATGTTCGGAAGGTATATGAACTAAGACCTCAGCCAGTGGCTTGCTACAAGAAATTCTGGAGACAAAGATAAAATAACGACATGCTTTATGGGTGTAAAGGCCAGAAATGTAAAATATCAATAGTAACGGTTACCGTTATGATTAGGATTTATCTTAGTAAGTGAATGGTTCTTTCATTTCCTATTCATTCTCACTTTATGCACTTTGCTTTCTCCCTTAACAATGCTGTTATGCTAACGTAAGATCTATCTTCGTAACCAGTTAAGATAGATACCTCAAAAATGGCACGAAGGGAATTTTGCAGTGTCTTCAAAGAACAATTAGTTTCTATAAAACAAAATTAATTAGAAATCCCAAAAAATATTAAGCTGTGCTCAAGTAGTTATAATACATTAAATTTCCGACGGGCATAAACCATAGTGATGTTACTCCGAAACAATTAATTTTAGCATCTCAAATTAAATCTGTTAACACAAAAACGTTATATTAGTAATGTTGTTTTGGCATCGTTAGAGCACACAGTTATGCACACTAGTTCTCCCATTTTCAATTCTTAAATCAGATATTGTTTCGAAGTCATAGCAGTAAAATGTATTACGTCCTCTGTCTCAATGATGCTTCAGTTATCCGTTGTTCCAGCCGAATACTACTTAATTAGAGAAGAAAAAATTTTCATTGGAATTGTAGTGCTAAGCAGATCTGAACTCAACAAAAAGCAGTTTTCGGACATAGTACAATCCTCCCACTTACGTATATTCAATTTGTAATATAGTGTAAATTCCTATTAAAATACAATTGGAGAGCTTGTCCAAAAACGGAATTTCACCACTTTCTTTTTGCCACTTTTCTATTTGAAACTATATGTAACGCGTTGTGCGACCTAGAATCCTGTCGGACGCTAATTAAGATAAACTGAGTTTCTAGCATATTGTTCTTACTGTCGCAAAACAACACGATACATCCAAGTTTCGTTTAAGCGCTAGGGACAGAGACTGAATCCCTTTACTCCCTATACCAGTTGTGAAAACAATTAAACCAGTCGTGAATAATTTGGTAGTTTAGTGAGGTATTGCCAATGACAATATTGTTTTCCATGACTTCTTGAGGGAGTATGATTACGATGATTTTATTATGTACAAAATAGTTCATCAATGTTTGAAAAATAATTAATTATAGCAACACTGATTCTATATAAAGTTCTGTATCTTCTTAACTGGCTTCTCATTCACTGTACTTACTAATGTTCAAACTGCAAAATATATTTGTATATGATGTAAGCTAATGATCCTGGTTAAATATTTCTCTCACTTAATATCGATATACAACGTTTCTCTCTTGTATGAGGTCTTTTCTCCAGTGTGCGTATAGTACCTACTAGGCAGTAGTACCGTAATTTTCTCATGACTATATCACTTAACGGAATGCACGATACACTGAATGTCTATTCTGTTAGAAAATATCTTCTTAGTATATGCCTAAATCTTTCTTACGCAACCTAGTTCTGTGTAGAATAGTTCCGAATATCACTTTCCCTATAATACGCGTATATCACTTTTCTACGAAGTAAGCGTCCTGTTTTACTTACTGTGTGTATTTCGTATGATTAACCAACTTTCTTGACAGTTGTAAACAGTTCAATCATACGGACAGCAACTGTCACTGTACTTTCCTAAAACTCAACTAATATTAAGTATGTATAAATGTTCTGCGCTGTACATTATTCTTCTGCAATGCACGTTTCTTATACGTAACACTTTTCATATACCGCACGTCCTTCTCTAATATGCACGTTCTTTGGATCTTTCGAATATACACTGTTCTTTTAGCTAAAACAATCTGTAAACTGGCCCCCTTCTAACTATTGGACTTGACGTATTTAAAATAATAACTCCTGAAAATAACTATACTTTCCTTGCAAGTTCAATCCGCGTTCTTAACAATACGTCTTTATTATCTTCCTAATTAAATACACTGTTACTGAAAATATGGGTACCGTAATAACTTTCTTACTTCCTTCACTGAATATGGAGTTACTGACTTCATTACTTCCCTTACTGAATACATAGTTACTGACTTCCTTCACTGAATGTGTAGTAACTTACTCTCACAATGATGCAGAAACTTCCCTCAACAATATGTCCTTTTCGTATATACTTAGCAGTAATCTCCTGACTGGCAATGTACTCGGCAGCAAATAACTCACGGTTCTGAGATGATCCTATATTTATATCTCTCTTTCAGATAAGTCTAACGTTAACTTACTTCCTAAGAGACACTTAGACCAAAGCTTTATAATAAAAATAACATTCCCTAGAACCCCGATAAGGAGTTAGGGTACCCGTTCCATGAACTTGGGCCTTGCCACTGTCGGGATTAAGCGTTACTGCCGTAGTTCTTATGAAGTTACGAAATTTGAAACACTGGAGGCAGTTTGCAGCTGGTCTGCGTACAATTCAACTTCTGAGCCGCTAATCCCCAAAGTAGTTAACTGTTCTTAGGTTGTTCAACAGCATCAATTTTCCTCTGACGATTCGTACACAGCGACGTCAATGCTATCCATTCAATCGGTTAACTTTCTGGATC
>JAGDQP010057981.1:0-12641 GCA_022664845.1 Lepisma saccharinum
AAAACCCTAGGACCATTCGAAGTTCAAGTTGAACCACACCGTCAACTGAACTTTTGTCAGGGCGTCATAACTTGTTGGGACTTGCAGGATGTCCCTGAAGAGGAGATTAAGAATGAACTGGCCAGCCAAGGTGTAGTCAACGTTAGGCGGATTAAAACACGTAAGAGTGGCGAGCTGCAACCCACGAGCTCGCTAATTTTGACGTTTGCCATGCCACAGCTTCCTAAGGACGTGAAGGCAGCCTTCTACTGCTTGCCTGTCCGTCCATATATACCCAGTCCGCTCCGCTGTTTTAAATGTCAGCACTATGGACACACCAGCACGTCGTGTAAGGCGAGCTCTGCTGTTTGTGCAATTTGCGGAACCAGTAGCCATGGTGAGGATCCTTGCACATCACTGAAACCTCAGTGTGTCAATCGCGGGACTGTCCTATATTTCAGGAGGAAAAACGAATTCGAGAGCTGATGGTCTTAGAGAAAATATCCGCTGGTGATGCTAAACGTCGATTACGTGATTCTCAGCGCACCCTTCCCTCTGGTGCGTTTTCACATGTTGTAGCCAGACTAGCAGTTAAAACTGTCTCGGTTGGTACGCAGACAGTTAATGTATCAACCCAAACAGTGTCTGATGTGCATGACGACCCTCAGAAGCCGCCCAAAGAATCGGAGGCTCCTCTCCATATGCCGACGCAGAGTCAGGGACAAAAAACACCTGTGCAGAGCTCTAGAACTCCACGGGCTAAGACTACTTATAGTCCGTATAAAGTCTCGAAGTTAGTTCGAACTTCGCCTCTCACTACAAGCATAAAGACTCTGACGAACGTTCTGTCTGCTCAGTTAGCTCAGGACGAGTTTGCACATAATGTCGATGAACCAAGTTCATCTTTGGCTTCAGGCATGATTCAGGACCACTTAATGGATATTGTTTTTAATCTCGTGGGCAGGAAAGGGAAACTTAGGTATAAACCTAAACTTAAACGGTAATATTTTACTTGTTTTCGCAGAGAATTTTATGATTACCGTTTATTTTTTATGATTCTGCTCCATTGCTGTTACGTTTTATAGTGTAGTTTTGTTTTATTTGTAAAGCCCCGTTTACAGGCTTGGTTTTTATTCTGATTGTGAAGACCTTTTACATCTTCATCTTTTATATTCTTTTATTATTTTAATTAACAGCTATTTTTAGACGTGACAAAGATAAGGGGCTTCCCCGTATCGGGACGGGCGTAAGCCATAGTGCTGTTACCGCCCATAAAATTCATTTTATCACTTTTATCCAAGGAATTCTGTGATATCTTTTCGATAGGGCGGGTGGCACACGTAACATGTTACAACGCAATATCTCAGAAATTACGCAATACATATGTTGTTATAAATCCTTATTTCTGAGGGGCCTTATAATCTCATAAAATATCATTGCGCCCTTCCGTGATGGGCAGGGCAATTTTATAATTTTAAGACGTTAAAAATATATCAGGATAATTTTAAAGATCATTATATCTTTTCAAAATGATTTTAAAATATTTCAATGGAATGAGCTTATTTAATCTTTAAATGATTTTAAAATTCACCTTAAAGTATGTTTGGAAACAGTGAAATTCAAGATATTGTATAACTTAAAATGTGTTCAGAAACTATTTCCTTGAAGTATGTTGAATGTAGCTCTAAACAGTTTAATATACATTTACGAAACTTATTTTTACTACTAGAGAACTATGATAGTACATTTTTGGCGAGAATGTTTCAGATAAGTTTTTTTTTAAGCAAAGGAATATACGATTTTTTATAGGGGATTTTACTTAAATTGTGGTGAAAGTAATACAAAACAGTAGGGCGCCCTGAGACAACATTTTTTATGAAATTGAAAAATTCTCTTAACAAGTAAACCTACCGATGCTTCAAAGCGCATTTTTGACCAATCTTTCTAGAGGAGTAAGGTACATTAGAAAACCACCAGAAAGCATGATTAGAAGTGTTTTCGTCCCTAAAGCATGATTTGGTTCATAAGAATAAGTACTTATTGTGTGATATAAGTAGCAAAACACACGTTTATTTATAAAATGTTTGAAATAATGGAAAACAAATAGACATTAATGGATATTGGGTAAAAGCGCTATTTTTTAGGGCGTATCTTCGTAATGGCCATCATGACCATCTTGAATATTGCTCGACTTCTTAATTGGAAAGGGTCATGTAACATATCGATCTGGGCTAGAATTTTAGAAATGAAAACCCAATACACAAGTAATTAGTATTGGGAATCACCTACACAGTACTCATTACTTGTTCACTGGGTTTTCATTTCTTGCATTGATTAAAAATAGCAAATTATTTCTTGACTTTTCAATCAACTGCGCATACTAATGTCACATCTCAATTATCTCACTCAAATATAAATTTATGGCAAAACTGACTTCTCCAATGTATTTCTGGAAAAATTCTAGCCCAGGTCGATATGTTACATAACCCACTTCCAGTTAAAAAGTCGAGCAATATTCAAGATGTCCATGACCCATGACGACCATTACTAACATACCCCTAAAAAATAGTACTTTTACCCAATATCTATTAATGTGTATTTGTTTTCCATTATTTCAAACGTTTTATAAATAAACGTGTGTTTTGCTACTTAGAGCACACTATAAGTACTAATTCTTATGAACCAAACCTTTAGCCACTGCGTCCGTCTTTTGGGACGAAAACACTTTTAATCATGCTTTCTGATGGTTTCCTGATGTACCCTACTCCTCTTCCAAGTTTGGTCAAAGAAGCGCTTTGAAGCATCTGTATTTTTACTTGTAGGTTGAAAATCTGTGTTGCGTCCATAATGAAGTTTAACTATGATAAGCGCCATAGTTTACGGTGTATTGTGTAGATGGAAAATAAATTGGAACGAGTAAGTCGATAGAACCCTTCTCTGAGAGTTGCTACGAAGATTCCGTCTATGATTTAGATTTTGTGCGCTTGGAGTTGAAGAAGTGAATGTTCCGTATCTCGAAGTAGAAAATCTTCTCTTTGAATTAAAGAATTTTGTTTATTGACCATTTTAGTAACTGATGACATATGTGCGTTTTGATTCAATAAGGTATTAAGACAAAAGTCCATACACATCCATAGCTCAGCCGGGGTACGATCGTGGGTACGAATTATGAACTGAAGCCTAGTAAAATTCGATACTAATTTTTTGTTTGTAATCATTTATTATGAGCTGTTTATTATTTAAAAATACAGTAAATGTAGTGAGAAATAAGTCATCCATCATACAAAGCTGAACTCTTGATTAAAATTATACCTTCAGGATGTTTATGTAGAGCACAAATTTCATATTGATTAATTCCGTTCTCTATTGTTACATATCGTATCATAACGTATTACAAGGGAATATTTTTGATACTGTCATTTCTTCAATATTATGAGTTGGCAATATTCTATAAATTATGTGCAAATTTAAAACATGAAGTAGCGTAGAATTCCTTCTTTCTTTATATATAATAAAAAATATGTGTAACTCTTTATGATAAATTGCTCTGAGAGATTTGTTTCTCTTGTACTCCGCGAGAGTTCTAAGCCTTAAGAAAAACTAAGAAAAGGTTACATTTTCGTCATTTTTTTTTCGACTTATTTGTCACAAGCAAATATCATCATACATGAAAAGCTTTTAAATGTGCTTGAAGGCATGTGAAAATACCAGTTCGGAAACCTATAGGCAAACTCGATGCTAGAAACTGTAAACGCTGAAAAGTGTCCAAAATAGAACTAGCATAAAGACAAAACTTTCTGTATGTCAGAGTCAAGTTCCATTTGTACCTTTAATTATTAATTCAAACTTGCCTAATATCGAATTCTGTCTAGTCCGAAAAATAATCGATCCGTTGTGACTGGGATTAAACGAATTTTATTGCAGGGTGCAAAAAAAAAAACAAGCATGTAGGGTGTACTGTTTAACTTCGCGTTAGGATATGCGATAATTAAAATGAAAGAAGACAAAAAGGGACTAACGTTGAATGGCTTGAATCAACTTCAAGCATAGACTTTCTTATATGCAGGTACTGTAAATTTAAAAGGGGATGATATAGATGAACTACAAAGCAAACAACAATGTCTTAGTAGAAGCGTGTGTGATGAAATAGGTTTACAGGTAAACGTGGAGAAAACAAAATATATAATAAGTCGAAACACAGGGAATGAAGGAAATAGATATATAACGATTAAGAATTAACATAGAAAGAGTAAACAAATTTAAATACTTGAGAACTAGCAAAAACGAGGTCGTGAAAGAAATAAGAGTCGCATAGTATCGGGCAACGCATCTTTCTGTGTAGTGAAGAAACTTCTGTCCTCGCGATTAATATCAAGAAAATTGAAATTGAAAATATACAAAATGGTTATTATGCCGGTAGTACTTTAAGGTTGCGAAAGTTGGAGTACGAGCGTAGGAGATGAACATAAATTATGAGTGTTTGAAAATAAGTGTTTGAGAAATTTATACGGGTCGAAACGGGACAAGATAACTGAAAATTGTAGAGTACTTAATGAAGAACTCTACGGACTATACGACTCAGTCGATATTGTAAGAATAATGAAATCACAACGACTAAGTTGGACAGACCCTGTAGCTTGGATGGGGAAGAAGCAAAGATTATATTCTATCTTGGTTGGAAAGCTGAAGGGAAAGAGACCGTTGGGAAGACGGAGGCGTCGTGTGGTGGACAATATTGGGAAGGATCTTCGAGAATTAAATGTTCGTGATGAAAACTGGCTTGATGCTGCTCAGAATAGAATCCTATGAAGAGCATTCGTTGCTGCGGCGATGAACTTGCGAATTCCGTGAGCCATAGATAGAGTGAGTTAGCAAAGATCAAGAAGTAAAGTTAACGTTCATCCTGGTAAGCTGTTAACATAAGCCTGTATGTAGTTTTGCCTTTAAAGAAAATATATTTCACATCTGGACTAAGACTATTGCGATGCAATTATTTTAAAATATAAACCGAATTAGTTATGACTGTGTGTGGTAAAAATTGAAGTCCAGAAACCCTTCCTTTGGTTTCCTTCGTATATCTAAAGTGTTAAGCGAAAGTTGTCGCTGCATTGCTCAAGTGATATGTAATCTGTTATGAACATCTAAAATAAATACCAAATTACGTTCGTAATGGAGGCATACAAAAGTGGTTTCATTAATAAAAATCGTAACCTTCAAAATCGTTTTCTGGTGGTGGTACTTTGTTTCAGAATTTTGTTGATTGTGCTGTGTTTAGTAACATTCAAAACTTCAACGTCGGCACCGCAACCACAGACACAAACAAGCAGACCTCAAGTTACACTTTACTAGAAAATGTCGATGAAAGAGCTCTAGTCGGGCATTTTCGATATCGAACAGGATTCAGTTGAGACAGTATGGAATTCTATATTGTAAATATTGTCTTCTACTGGAATATAAGCAATCCGATTTATTCCTCCTAAAACATTTGTACTATAAGTTCAGAAATTAAATTTGTAGGGAAATGATATTGCTTTTCGTTTCAAGTGAAAGATATTGTGGAAAATGTTGAAAATCGTTTTATTCATTAATTTAATTCTTGTTAATTTGCCACTTAGACAGCAATACGCGGCTACCAGTAATATCATTGCTTAGAAATACCGACATTCCCGTATGCGAATTTTGCATGCCTCTAATAATAATTCATTACTTAAATAAATTGTAGCCAGTTCATCATAAACTATCTTTTTGACCCATGTTTCGTGCTTTTTTTATTTGCTAAAGCAACAGCTAAATTTAATGGAAAAGGTGAAAACGGAGAAAGAATCGTACATTAAATGATCTACAGCTGATAACATTCTTCTTGCAGAGAATGATACTAAATTTATCAATAAGTTGAAACAGGTGCGAAGATGTTGACATTAAGAAACAAAATGATGTGAGTTTGGTACAGCTATTATTCAGGACTAATATTATTCAGTAGGGGAGCACGTGCCCGGGCTTCCCTCTTCCTTGGCTATGGTCCTTCTAAAATGCACTTTCCATTGGGTTAGAAAGCTGAAATTCGGCATGAAGGTTAGTGAGCAGGTTGGAATTACGGGGAAAATAGAAAATGCAGTTATCCAGTTAAGTATGCCAATAATACCCTTCAACTCCCAGGTCTCATAAATGCATTTCCCGTTTGCCTAAGAAGCTGAACTTCTCGTCTGCAAGAATGTTCCGCGGTAGGTCAGGTATTATTGGGAAAGGAATAAATCACAATCGCTTCTTCCTTACAACGTCAATAACAATCCTCTAACCCGGAACTCCTAAAATGAATTAAATATCGACACTTCGAAGAACTTATTTTGGTGTTGTGTCTACAATATCCATCCGAAAATGAACTATGAAAACGCTTTGCGGTGACAGGCGTAAAAACTAGTTATGTAGAGGTGAAAAAGTGCACTCTAGGAAAGAGCGAAAAAGAAACAATTGAAAGGTTTCGAAATGTAGCCATGGAGAGGAATGCGAAATCAGCTGAACTCAGAAGAAGTGTAATGAGCAAGTACAGAAGAGTACGCGCGACAAACAATACTGGAGACCTAAACAAGAAAATGAAACTGTTTAGGACATTGGGTGCTGAAAAATTGTATGAAGGAATGTAATTCAAGGTATTGTTGAAGAAAAAGAATCTAATTCCTTGACCGTATTCAGGAAGATAATTCGAACGCCAAGACAAAAAAGAAAGCGCAAGATCGGGATGAATGGAGAGGTCCTAACTTTGCTTGAACGACGTTCACTTTTCGACAGAACATTAATAATGATGATTATATTTAGAGAATGGTAAAAGTAGGTCGTCAAAGTAGAAGTGGATCATAGGTGAAAAGGTCGTTTTGAGAGAAACAGATTTGAATCCTTTGTGATTGTATATATGTAATAGCTGAACATGTGTTTTGAGACAGACGTACAAACCAGGTTTTGAGATGTTCAACTGTAAATTTCACTTCATAGCATAGTAAGTAATGACAAACAAGAAAATCAATCATTTGTTGTAAAAAAGAGAATCGTACGTAGACCGCTTCAGTTAGTTTAATGAAATTATATAACTTATTAACATTTGTTTGCAGTTTAATTAAGTACCTTTCAGTAAGTTGTGATCAGTTGTTTCTTTTTAAATGTAAGGAACACTAACAGATTTGTTTATGCGTTTACACGTTTTCTGTAAAACTAGTAGTCTTGCAGTAAATCATGTACCAAAAATGAACCAAAATGGTATTGTATACTCCTAACATACATAGGCGTACGGTACCCCAGGTTGATATAATTGATCTGTAAGTGAGTTAAATACGAGATGACAATATATGTGGCCATAGTTCATTTCAGGGAATACGAAGCAAACGAAGTAGCAAGAGTACACTAAAATTATGTGAGATAGCGTACTACTGTATGACATTTTTCAGTTCTAAAATCCATTGTTGTGTGCATCAGTTCCTAGAATTTCAGCATTGCAAGAATTAGAAACAATAAATATCTTTCTGTTTCAAGATCAAAACAATTAAGCACGAGATTATTAGTCAACATGTAGATAGCCTGTGGATATTTATTAGAAGTTTCTCAACCTGTGGTTCGCGAAGTTGTAATGGGTCGCCGGTATGTTGGAGAAGCACAGTGGTGCTGTACACACTGGCTAGGCGAAACTCGCGAATAAGGAGACGTGCTGAAGGCCATCGATGTTTGTTGTAAGCAACATGGACCATTCATTACATTTATCTTTCATTACGCAACCTACCGTTGTGCAGTACAGTAGGGTGTAAGGCTTCTGTCAAAAGTTCCAGCACCGGTGATCAATGTGGCTGTGGAGGTGACGCAGGCCCGAACTGGTTTCAGTACGGCTAACCTGATTGAGCCATTATTTCCTTCAGTCACACTAGTCAATGCTACAATAGTTTGTTAAATAAAGCAGTATCTTTGATCACTGAACGTCGCAAACCAGCAAACCCAAATGATGTGCTTGTTCGGTCACCGACTTTCATGCATCACCACACCTGCAGCAGTGGTATTTGATATATTCAGTACTAAAACCTGTTTCAACTAAATTAATTATGTTTGATTGGTATTTGAATAATCTAAGATCGAAACCCATGACTCGCCACGATGACGTACTTCCCCATGGAGTAGTTTAATTGCTGGGAGAATGCCTTCCATTACGGCAAGGGCTGCTTGCCATTCCACTGCCACGGGCACAGGAAGAAAGTTAATCGAATTGATCTAGAAATTTGTTAAGCCCATTAAAATCTAATTTAGTAAAAATAAAATCTAGTACACACTTGACTTTGCATTAATATCGAAACATATCTACGTCAGACCATTGAGGTATCTTGTATGTTTCAAGTAACCTTCAGTAATGATTTTGCATGGCGCGTGACCTTTGTGTAATATTTGGTAACCGACCTCAGACAGAAATATTTCAGGATGTGACGTTCCACAACTTGGAGTGAAATGTATTGCAAGCGGGACACCACGAACTTTGCTTTGTATAGTTGAGAAGAGAAATTGTGAGAATAGTCGGCGTGAGCAGATTATTTCGTACTCACTCGATCTCTCCAATATTAAAATGTAAACAGAGCCCCTCATCACCTCACTTCAGCATCACTGGTTAGTAATAAGTTTTCCTTCTGTTTGTGAAGACACTAATATTTATGCATCTAGAACTGGTATTGGTGTTTGTTCCGTTTTCTTTTAACTTTATTTTATCTGGCATATATTTAAGTTCTAAGTTTTTTTCTTCTATCGAAGCCATTTTTTTTCTATCGAAGGACAGACTCTTTGTACATTAAAGTGCAGAAATTTTACACACATATATTTGAAGACAACACACGCTATTAATTTTGTTCCAAACATTACTTCTTAAAGGACAGCAAACCCCTACAATTACTTATATGCTAATCTGCTTTATTGAAGGAAATCCTTTATACAAACTAGATTAGATGCGGTCAAATACGAATAATCAAAAATTGGGAATAAAAAATTTTCGTGAATAGAGCACAGATACTAAAGTTGTTCGGAAAGTAGTATCTATTTTGGAATTAAAAAGTAATCAATTAAGATTTATGAATAAATCGTTTTGCTTTACCTTAGGTTACTTGCCGCATAGTCAGCGTGAATATGTAAGCACTTATTGTATCGCGTGACGTTTTGGGTATCCCCTCGTCCTACACCTAACATGCCAATCTATTCAGAAAGTATGAATTGTGGCAATAAATGTGGAGATTTTTGTATGGATTTCGTCAGGTTTGTGCAGACGATCCTGTTTGATGAATTCATCTGCATAACACCGCATATCATCCGTAATTGCATACTGGATTCCAGGTCGTTCTGTATCCTGGCCGTTATACCTTCTCGCATTAATGTTTCAAGACCATAGGATAGGTCATTCATCCATAACGTCATTATCTTGGTTTTGACAATTTCGCTTACATGGATGATCTTGTAACTTTTACGTTCAGAAACCCAAGCACAGGTCTCACCTCAGCCATGTTGGAATATTTTATTTCGTTGTTTATTTTATACACGTACAGAAAGAAGACTGATACTGCTAGCACGATGATCTTTATACGGAGTATGACAAAGAAGTAACAGACTGGTTGGCCTTGCTTTGTCCGGATTCATTCACGTTTTCGAAGGCGATGCCAAAACGGGAACTGTTTTCTGCACGACCCTCTTAATATTATATCCTTTTTAAGATAAAAAAAAGCTCGTTTATTACAAACATTCATTATTTCAAACTAAACTTTTTATTGTTTCCTCTTCCTTTGTCACTGTATCTGAGGTTTTGAGATGAGAGAAAGTAAAGCAGTATTTACTCGTGTTTAAAAATCTTCTTTCTGGGTTTTCTATTGAAGCTCTTCGTAAACTTTGTTTAAATTAGCTCCATATGTTCTTAAAAAAATATATTCCAACGCGAATGCAGCGCACTAGCTCCAGAATTTAATTCGTGGGAGATGTACTTTGGAAGTTTTAACTGTTTGTTTTATTTATAAATCAATATAAGAGTGCATTGCTGATTGTTTTATATTTTGAAGATAAGCAGTTTATACACAGTCTTTCATACTATGAGCTTTTTTATTGATTCAGTACAGTTTGACCCACTCGAAGAGCTTTCTTTGTTTCTCAGATGAGTCTAGGTGTAGTAACGATATCTAGTAAGCAAAATAATGTTCTCGAATTTTCGTGTACTGAGTGGAAAGTTTGGAACTAGTGGTCTAGGATACGTTTACTAGAATGCATCCTAATGTGTTCTCATTACGGTAGTCACATCTCATTTACGCTTCGACAAACTGATATATCATCTCTGACTGCATCTTTTCAGATATCAATCTGTGTGGCGATGTTCCCTCTAAATCAGTAGCAGAAAAAACTTAGTGGTCAATAATGTTGCCCGGGAGAAAAATCTCACCACATATTCTTCTCTCCTCCTCAGCTATTACTTTGGCATGGAGAAACAAATGGAACGTGGTAAAGGGAGGACGCTCCTAGAATTCTTAAAATGTGACCGTATGAAAGAGAGACTTCGTTCACAAACTTGGGCATCATAGGAGAAAAATGCTGTTAAACCGTGTGTAGTGAGTGATCTTTCATACGAGAAATAGTCATCCAGTAAAGAATTCACTAATAATACTTTAACAATCAATTATTGGTGTTTGTATAATTCTTACTATAGTCGCTATTGGACGACAGCTGTCGTCATTGAATCGTCATGTTTGCAGTAACTTAGCACACCTCTAATGCATTCTATAAATCATATACACTCTGCGTCTTTGTAGCTTTCGGTGCATCCTGCTGGAATATGTATTTTGACTTGCGTATGTTGCATCAGTATAAAAACCCTTTCGGGGTAAAGGAAAGAGCGATGCAAGAATTCTACACACAAAAGAAGTGATATTCATTTTGCGAGTAATTTTCTTTGTCACTATGGTGGAAGTGTTTCCTTTGTAATAAAATTTAGAGATTTAGTATCCTCCCTTCCCCCATAGTGACACAAAGAAAATCACTCGCAGAATGGATCTCACTTCTTTTGTGAATAGAGTTCTTGCGTCATTCTTCCCTTTACCCCGAAGGGGTTCTTGTACTGATATCACTTATTTGTAAGACTGCATATTAAAAACAAAAGTGCATAGTCTTCATACAAAAGGTCGATTTTGGACCATGGTAGGCTCCGTATCTCGAAAACGGTAACTCCTATCAATTCCATTCTACGTGGCCCGATATTAACCCCCAAAAACGCTTGGTTCCAACCATTTTTGCTAAAGCAAGAAGACAAACAGAATGACAGAAGCCCTTTTCTATCATTTGTGAAAATTTTGTGTGACTTTTGAACCCCCCTACACCGATTTTGACGTGTGTTACACCGTTTGAAAGGTATTGAAGCTTAGATTACGATTCCGGGTGTTTCGGCTGCCTATATGGGCTGGGGACAGTGCTATCACAAGAAATGTAAATTTCGTATTTTTTCTTTTTTGGAACCGCCCTAGGAGGTCCTATCGATATATATATATATATACAGATGCTTATCAGAATAATGGAAACACCTGTAGTTGGCAACACGTCAGATGTTTGGGTTGGCAGTGGTGTCGTGGCGACCGCAGCGCCGGACTGCTGGTGGTGGTGTGTTAGGTCGGTCTCCATACTACGTCAGGCGTCGTGGAACAGGAGTGTGCAGTGGCTGCAGCAGACGGAGGTAGTGTAAAATGGGAGACCTCTCAGAGTTTCAAAGAGGGCAAATTGTTGGTGCGCGGTTATGTGGAGTGAGTGTGACGGCAGTGGCTAGTGTGTTAGGTGTGTCGCCAGGGACAGTGTCGAAGGTGATGACGGCCTACACAACACACGGGAAAACCACATCGGGGAAGCGGAACAGTGGGCGGAAGTAAAGCATCAGTGACAGGGCACGCCGGGTATTAAAGCGCATTGTCACGTGGAACCGTCGTGCCACTGCGGCGCAAGTGACGGAGGAACTCAATCAGCACCTCCCCCAACCTGTTTCGACAATCACAGTCCGCCGCGAATTACATGACATGAACTTACGGGGTCGTGTTGCACGGGCCAAACCTCTCATCAGGGACCAGAACGCTTTAGCACGCCGCAAATGGTGCCGCGACCATGCAACTTGGACCGTTGACGACTGGAAACGTGTGGTATGGTCGGATGAGTCACCATTCACCCTATTCCAAACCACGGGCCGTGTTTATGTGTGGAGAACGCCCAAAGAAGCGTATGATCTGCAGTGTCTCCGCCCAACTGTGAAACATGGCGGCGGCACGGTGATGCTGTGGACCGCAATATCATGGTTTTCATTGTGTCCTGTGGTCACACTTCGCGGACGCATCACTGCCAACGATTATGTCGCAATTTTAGGAGGCCACTTGCATCCTATGGTCCGGATGTTG
This sequence comes from Lepisma saccharinum, assembly GCA_022664845.1. Taxonomy (NCBI): domain Eukaryota; kingdom Metazoa; phylum Arthropoda; class Insecta; order Zygentoma; family Lepismatidae; genus Lepisma; species Lepisma saccharinum. The sequence continues at coordinate 12,399 of JAGDQP010057981.1, forward strand.
TTCCCGGACAATGACGCCATATTCCAGGATGATAATGCACCCATTCACACAGCTGGAGTTGTTGCAGCGTGGTTTGAGGAACATCGGGATGAAGTTCAACACCTCCCCTGGCCCGCCCAATCCCCAGATCTCAACATAATTGAACATCTGTGGTCCATCTTGGAAACACGACTCCGGCGACGATTTCCACCTCCATCCTCTCTCACAGAACTGGCCGATGCCCTGCACGAGGAATGGTGTAAT
>JAGDQP010057983.1:0-12640 GCA_022664845.1 Lepisma saccharinum
AGTAGTAGCTATTTATCCCAGAGCAATTATTAACAAGTATAATATTTACATTGCACTGTGAATACTAACGAGCAATCTTCCCAAACAGCTAATTCAATCATCATTCGGAAAAACGTTATAGTCTACCCCAGGGGGTCTCCAACCTTTTTTGATAGCTGGCAAAATTGACTAATCAGGAAGAGAGCGAGCGCCGCATTATAAAGGATCAACTCAATAGTAATATAGAAATTTTCATTTAGTAATTATATTGCAAATTGTATTAGTAACAACAAATATAATACAAAATCGTGTGTACCCCAAGTAGCAAATTCTTGTTGGACCATTGAAAATCTGATTGTACGTTTTAACGTTTTTCAGTACTGTTCTATTTGGTCGTTGGCCGCTAGTCTTATCGTTAGCAATAACGTTGGCCCTAAAAGTGAAGTTCAACGTAGAGCAAACTATATGGTAATTCCAATGTACATGTGGCCCAATGTTAGCCAACCTATTTTTCAGTTGTATGCACTCATTATAGTACCAAGTTATATACTGAGGAAATTTGCTATTTTAGTAAACCGAATTATGCATATTTTTACAGTAGTTTTAGAAAAAAACTGGACCTTGATTACATTATGCCTTTATTCAATGACATGTTTTACTCTCTCGTCTTCATTTATAATCGAAAAATTTTCCACGTATCTGTGGATGGATGCGAACCTGCAACATTGTGATTTATTATCCGTTGCTTTAGCTACTACAACACGGAGCAACACTTTAATCCTAATAATACGTCAATTATGCACTTCATCAATTAACACAGGACGACCTAAGACCCAACGCTAGATAATTTTATTCTCTGTACTTGCGCGCTGAATGAGTTAAAATAGAAGAGTTAATTCTCTATTATCATTCCTACACAAACTAATACATAGTAAAATTCACTCAGAAAAATTATTACCCGAAATAAGGTTGCAGGTCCCGCAAAGAGTTACTCGACTTCGTAATGCAGTCCTCGCCCCAAAGGACCTAAATATTAATTACGTTTTTCCAACGCCTGTTTAATTTCTCTCCTAATAACCATGGCAAAGTTATGATAGATGATTTTTTTTTGGAATTCGAAGACATAATTTAGAATGTTTGTCTATCTCCCTATCAGCTGGCTATCAGAAGTAATTTAGATCAACCATTTTCTCTGCATAATTGTCTTGCAGGGAAGGAGTAGTTAAAACACTTCCTCGGAAGAGAAACAAACAAAAAATCATTAGCTAGAGTAAAAGATTTTACTCAATTAAAAATAGTATTTTCCATCCACTGAAATCAAAGGCAGATTGTAACCTAACAATTCCTAGCCTAATAACATAAAATATTAAGTAATGGTTTTATTATAAACAAAACGAAAGCGCCCCCGTATAAATTCGAATTATAACGTATTAAAAAAACTCGAAGTGATAGGAACAAATGGAGATTACTAAGCGAATGCCGTGGCGTGCCAGCTTTAGTCAGTCATAGATTTTCCCACCAGTGTCCATTACTAATCCAACGGTGTATGGCTTATCTCTGTAGAACTTGTGGCTACTGAGATCTAGTAGGGTCACAAATGAAGAATACTAAGCGATTCAAAAGGATCTGCTAGTTTTAGAATCACATCCATAGTTTTCCTTACCATTGTAGGAATCCAGCTGTGTATAAATCATCTCTGTCGGAGTTGTAGTTACTAAGATCTGGGAGGGGCACAAATGGAGAATACAAAGCGACTGGAAAGAACCTGCCAGTTTTAGGGTCAAAGTTATATGTTATTCCAGGGTTTCAGGCCGTGTGACATGCAATAGTTATTCTGTTTACATGCCTCCTCTATTGACAGTTTTTCCAAGAATAAAAAGGCAGAACTTCTCTATAGGTACATCTGCTGCGGCTACAACCGCTATTAGGCACATGAGTATTGATAAACACAGACAGTGATGTTCGTTAGTGAGAATAAAAGTAACGTTGGGACATTTTTTATACAAATCAGATAAAGAGAGTTTTCAATTAACTTTAAACTAAACTCAAGCCTGAGATTGTACATCATTTCTTGCACTGGCCCTGGCATACAGTTCTTGCCCTGGCCCTTGCATACAGTTCTTGCCCTGGTCCTGGCATACATTTCTTGCCCAGGTCCTGGCATACAGTTCTTGTCCTGGCCCTGACCCAGTTGGGAAAAATATAATCACAGTAAGCCCAGGCCCAACAAGAACACGAGAAGTTCTGGCAATTTATGGCCCGAGCCCGTGCAGACCTCTAATATACAAGTCTAGCGATCTTATTAAATTGATTAATGATCAATACATGATTCATCAAAACCATTATTATTTACATTTTTAAAACATTGAAAAGTGACAAGAGACAAGAAAAAATAATGAGTAAATAATTCATTTTCTCTTGTGTTCAAGAATTTATTTATGGACTTTAGGCATCTAAGGTTCAGGTCGGGATAGGGGAAGCACAACGATGTGCAAAGTAGGGATGTCAACGACTTGCTCGACTCGTGTCGAGTCGGCGCTCAGTACCTACTAGAGTCGAGTCGAGTCAGTGGTCACAACTGCTCGAGTCGAGTCGAGTCAGTGGTCTCACAACTGCTCGAGTCGAGTCGAGTCAGTGGTCTCACAACTGCTCGAGTCAGTGGTCACAACTGCTCGAATCGAGTCTAGTCGGCGTTCACTATGTGCTCGAGTCGAGTCGGCGCTCAGTAGCTGCTCGAGTCGAGTCGGTACTCAGGACTGTTCGAGTCGAGTCGAGTCGGTACTTAGAACTGCTCGAGTCGTTGCTCAGAGAGACTCACTATCCGACCAGGTTACAGTGAGTCGAGCTCGAGCGACGACTCAACTCGAGCGTTAGACTCGCCGCTCGAGCCGAACGGATTGACATCCCTAGTGCAAAGGCAGAGACCCTAGCCTTACAGAAGGCACCATCCCGGCATTCGCCTGTTGAGACTAAGGAAAACCTCAGTCAGGATGGCCGGCCGAAGCAGGGTTCGTACGCTCGACATACCCGATGCCGCTTGGTTGGCAGACATGCTACCCCTAAATTTTTCTTGTGTTGTGGCAGTTATGTTTGTTAATGTTAGGATAAGGAATCCAATTATTTTTCATTATTTTTTCTTACTTCTTGATTAAATTCAAAATGTTTTACCGAATTTTTGAAGAAATTATAAATTCATTTTGATCTGGCCCGGGCCAAGACTCAAAGGCTTTTGTTCCTCTAAAAGTGATTCAAAATGTCGCGCTTATTGCAAAGGGAGCAAAATCAACCCCAGTTTCTATTTAAAATTTTGAAGTTGCCTCCCGTAGATGTATTCCCGGGACGCCACTGCTTTTAGCAACATCATCATGTTATTCTGCACATGCACTTTGATATGTACATTTTTTTTATTGCAAAGCTCTACCATATGTGCAATAGGAGCCGAATTAAAGCCCTGGTACGAAGGTTGAGAACTACCCCGTATACAGGATGTGTTTAAGGCTAATGTAACGTTGTCCATATAAGATAGACTTAAAAGTGAGCTGAGTTATACAGACTTTTACAATAGCCTAGTCGTAAAAATAGGCCTGTAATAATTGATTTTTTTTCGGACGACGCACTACTTTGATTTTTTTTTTCAACGCATAAAGGGTTGTTATGTATGGGAGCTACTAAGTATAGCTAATAGGGCTATTTGTGCCTCCCTGGCTTTGTACTCTTCTTCTTAAAAAGAGTAATTACCTTTTTCCAACGCCTGTTTAATTTCTCTCCTAATAACCATGGCAAAGTTATGGTAGATGATTTTTTTTGGAATTCGGAGATATAATTTAGAATGTTTGTCTATCTGCCTATCAGGTAGCTATCAGAAGTAATTTAGATCAATCATTTCATCTGCATAAATTGTCTTGCAGGGAAGGAGTAGTGAAAGATTTTACTAAATTAAAAATAGTTGTATTTTCCATCCACTGAAGTCAAAGGTACATTGTAATCTAACAATTCCTAGCCTAATAATCTAAAAAACTAAGTAATAGTTTTATTATAAATAAAACCAAAGCGCCACCGTATAAATTCGACTTATAACATATACCCCAAGAAAATTTCAAAGTCATAGGAACAAATGGAGTTTACTAAGCGAATGCCGGGGCCTGCCAGTTAGTCAAATTCATAGATTTTCCCACCGGTGTCCATGACTAATCCAACGGTGTATGGCTTATCTCTGTCGAACTTGTGGCTATTGAGATCTAGTAGGGTCACAAATGGAGAATACGCGTACTAAGAGATTCGAAAGGACTTGCCAGTTCTAGTCACATTCATAGCTTTCCTCACCATTGCAGACCATGACGAATTCAACGGTGTAAAAAATCATCTCTGTCAGACTTGTAGTTACTAAAATCTAGGAGGGACACAAATGGAGAATACAAAGCGATTTGAAAGGACCTGCCAGTTTTAGGGTCAAAGTTATAGGTTATTCCAGGGTTTCAGGCCTTGTGACATGCAATAGTACTTCTGTTTACATGCCTCCTCTACTCACAGTTTTTCCAAGAATAAAAAGACAGAACTTCTCTATAGATATATCTGCTGCGGCTGCAGCCTATATTAGGCACATGAATATTGATAAACACAGGCAGCAAGTTGTTCGTTAGTGAGAGTAAAAGTAACGTTATGATATATATATTTTTTATATATAAATCAGATAAAGAGAGTTTTCATATAACTTTAAACTAAATTAGAGTTGGTTTTTTTTTTAGGAAACCACACAATAGACCTTGCAACTCTTCCAAATATCACCCCATTGCTAATATGATGTTGCTATTAGTGCTGTTCAAACCGTTTTTTTTAAAACCGAAAACCGGTTTCAGAAAAAGTTGAAATTTCAAAAACCGGTTTTCGGTTTCGCTTTTTCAAAACAGATTTTCGGTTTTCAGTTTCTAAAACCAAAAATCGTGTTTTAAGTACATACATTACATTTACTATTAATAAAAAGCGAAAAAAGCAAAATGTCAACAGTCTAGCTATTCAGCGTATGAATTGGATTGCAGTCCATGCTTTTCTGATGGCATCAGTTTTGTCAACATTACTAAAAAAAAAAAAACTACATCGAAATATCAATATAAATGGAAGTAGTTCTAGTTTTTTTTTCGCTGTTGTACATATAAGAATTAGTCACTATTAGCACTGATAAGAAATTTCCTGAACAACTGAGAATTGGGAATGCAGTGCACCTATGCACAAAGAAACGTCTGGAGAAAGAAAAAACTAATCCCTTCTGTTTACGAACCCCCTTATATGGAAGTGTAGCCTGATTATCAGTGCATTTTATTGCTACCAGAATATTCTATTGTTACTGCAGGACTAAAGAAAATAGAAATCAAACAGTTCCAAATTTTTGTAGCTACTTCTTTCTATTTTGTTCAGTTTCTTTCTAGAAATTTCTCCTGCGTGTATATAAAAACAAAGGAATTGACGAGGCGAATGACATTCTGACAAAACCTGAATTGCCAAGTAACTGAAGGTGTGTGTGTGTGTTTATCAGCTGTCGTTAACTTCGTTTTATCAAGAAGTTGATCTCTTTTACAGCTACGGTGAGTAATTTATTTATATATTTGGTCTTCTTTTGTAAGGCGTAGTTAAGGTCAGATTGAATGATTTCGACTTCTTGTGTTTGTAGTGTTCAGGAATACGTTCTACATTCCTGTATTGCTTAGAAATCCCGCAGTTTAGCTCATTCATGCAAACTATAAATTAATATTACTTTATTTATCAAACTAAGATTTCTTATATTGGAAGAAAACAGTCACAAATCCTTCGAGAAAAAAAAGAAACTTTATTTTTTGGGGCATTACTGTGCTTAAGCTAGTCTCAGGAATGACGTATCCCAACGCACATAATCCGGGGAAAGGGATAAGAAGGTATTGTCCACGCTTTTTTCGAGGTATCATCCCGGAATTTGCGTTGTGTAATCTAACTTAAGGGAGATCATGAAAAACGTCAGGATGGTGGGTAACAGGATTTGAACCTGCAGTCTCCCGAATACCAGTCCAAAGCGCTACTAGTATCAACTGCGCAACGGAGGATCGGTAAAATTCTCCTTCGACCATTCTTTCTTACCCATTAACTTTCTGGTTATTCACAAATTTACTTTCGCCAAAGTAGATGTGATTAAACTTTCTTTTTTGTTGATATTCTTTTACAATGTGCGTAAAAATTCCAATATTAGTGAAATGATAAAATCCTTAGTGAATTATGTAGGGCTAATATATTCATCATTTATTTATTCACGTAAGACATCTTTGAATCCAAATGTGAGATGAAGCAATTTTAAGAGTGACTATTAGTTTATTTATTAATACTAAGTAAGTATTAGAGGATGAACTGAAATATTGCTGAACTTGTCCTTAACGATTTTTACCCATATTTCAAAGTCTATTCAAAATTTTACAATCGGCTGCATGAGCTGATTAGAGAGAATTATCCCGTCGTGACCACAGTTGTCAGTTGTGATTGGTTGTGGATATGATAAGGAAAGTGGTGGTGAACTGGAAACATTTCATGCTACCTGTACTAATCCCAGCGCAACGTATCACATAGCAAATTGTGAACGTGTGCAAGAATCTATTGTGGAAGTAATGCCTTCGGTTTAGCTGAAACTGATTTTCGTTTTCATAACTGAAAATCAATTTCGGTTTTCAAAACCGGTTTCGGTTTGTGAAACCAGTTTTCGGTTTCGGTTTTCAAAACCGGTTTTCGGTTTTCAGGTATTCGATTTTTCCAAAAACCGAAAATGTCATAAGATGTGAACAGCACAGTTGCTATACTGTTACAAAATTCTCATATCTCACTTTGACTACATACAAATTTTCAGGTATGTGCTGTTTTCTAAAACAGCATGTTTACATTCGCGTCGGCACCTGTTGTAGAAGCTGAATAAAGAGGGGATTTGTGTAGTCCCCTCCCTTCTTAAACTTTAAAACTTTATTTTTATATGGGCCAGTTTAGTAACTTTGGACTTCGGCCCGTCACGATTTGCCCTTAGCTGTTAAGTGTTAAAATCCACACCCATGCCCCTGCCGGGACTCGAACCCGGGACCGTTGAGTCGATAGCCTACCGCCGCAGACCGCTCGACCACCCGGCCGGCCCCTCCCTTCTTTTTTCACTCGCACTAAAAGCGAAGACAGAAGCGGGGCGCGGCTGGCTTACCCTCATCAAACCTTTGACAGGTGGACTGGAATAGCTATGTAAAAATATTATTTTTTTATTGGTGTATCAGATATGATTGCAATTAAAATGATTAGAATCGTTTCTTCACAAGGAATAAAAGAATGGTCTTTCTACCGTACGTGGTTGCAAAGTTAGACATATTGTAATTTGGAGAAAAAAAAATAATTTTATTTATTTTTTAATAATTTATTTCTGAAAAACTAGGAAACAAATGTACGTTCTAAGTATTTCAACCCGTGCAAAAACTTCTGAAGAATGCTCCAAAACTGTTCTTTTCTATTAAAGATATCCAGTTCCTTAAAAAATGAAGATGTTCGGTATCCATTTTCTGTCCATAAGCACCAACAGTAAACTTTCTAGCGCTGAGAGGAGTAGAAGACCGTCTTAAGTGTAAGATGTGTTACTTTTGACTATTCTCTCAAATCACTGAGTACTTTATTGAAAGAAGTGTTTTTTTATTCCGTCGGGTTCGCTGAACTCGAAGTTGATCGAATTGATTATACTGTTAGATTCACTTAGTTTCCAACCCTGTGTGATGAAAACGGTGGTGTATGTAATAGCGTGTGCTTTCGTTAAGTGTAACACCTGTTTCAATTGACTATTCTCTCAAATCGCTGAGTACTTAATTGAAAGAAGTGTTTTTTTTTTTATTACGTCGGGTTCGCTGAACTCGAAGTTGATCGAATTGATTATACTGTTAGCAGGGTTGGAAAAGGGACCGAAACACTTTTGTTGGTGTAAAATCGGTTAAGGACCTTTTTGTTCAAGCAGCGTGATTTCAGTTCCAGTACCGGAATAGAAGTTAGAGAAAGAGAAAACAGTTTCGATACCTTTTTATTCTGCATTTTCATTTCGGTTTCGGGAGCAAGAGTTATAGAGAGCGAAATGAAAAGTGTTTCAGGACCTTTTTATTCTGCATTTTCATTTCGGTTTCTGGAGCACAACTGATACAGGGCAAAATGAAAAGTGCTCCGGGGCCTTTTTATCCTGCAGTTTAATTTTAGTTTCAATCTCAGAACTGATAGGCCAGAGCGAAATGAAATATATTCGGGGGCTCTTTTATTCTGCAGTTTCATTGTAGTTCCGGTCGCACAATTGATATATAGCGAGGTTAAAAGTGTTCCGGGCTCATTTATTATATAGTTTCATTTCAGTACTGGTCCAATAAATGAAAAAGCGAGGTGAAAAGTGTTTCCGGAACCCTTGTGTCGTGCATTTCCATTTCAGTTTCGGTACTAGAAAATAATACAGTAAATTGAAAAGTGTTCCGGGAACCTTTGCTCGAGCATTTCCGTTTCAGTTCCGTTATCAGAACAAAATTAAAGCAAACAAAAATATTTCCGTTCCGGGGCCCTTTTCTGATACAGGTTCATTGTCATTCTGGTATCGTAACAACTTGAAAGTAAATTGACGTCTACAGTTTCACATTAGTTCGAGTACCAAACAGATTTAAGGTGTGACAGGGAGCGCCTGTACATGAAGAACAGGGCACGCGATAAACTTTTTATATTCTGTGCGTTTGCTCATTTGTATATATGTTATCTATATTTGTTTTAAAACGATATTAAGAGTATAAAGGTTATAGACAAGAAGTGAATATTTACGCCAATAATTAATTATAAAATATATTTATTTTGTCCTTTAATAATGATAAAGCGGCAGAAACTAAACTTATTCAGAAGGCCGCTAAAGGGGACGAACACCCATGGTGAAAATTTAGCATTAAAAAACTGATTATAAGGAAGAACTGTGTTAATAATTTTGGTTCATTAATAAAAGATAATGTTTCGTGCTGATCCACACTTAGAACTTTCAAATTCAATTAAAATCTGATAATGATATTATGCTTTGAAGTTCGCCACACGCCTTAAGTTATTGCATCGACTGTGTAGTAGTGAGAGAGTTGGTGTCGGACAGTCAGAGGAAACAGAGGATAGGAATAACCCTCTATATTGCTTATATTACCTAGTTTTGGTATTATACACCTGTGAAGTTAGCGAACTATCCACTGGCTGCTGTTAGCGCCTGGGATATAATTCTTCGTCAGCTCTAGTGAGGTCGCGTTGGTTAGCAGTAGAGCCACTACGTATGTAAGTCGTGGATTGGGGCACACTAATCACTCCAGAGAGCTTACCAACGAGTAACATAGAAGGAAGGAAGTTGCTCATGCAGAGAGAAATTGTTACTATATTAAGGATGCGTATCTTCTGCACTGTAATGGATAAGTCAGTTGCAGGAAGAAAGGTCTGAACAGAATGCGGACAGTATCCAGTAGCGTCTCCATAAGGTTGTAAGTTCGTGAGTGAAGAAAACCATCGCTGTAACCTGTGTAGATCCCATCTAGTGAGGATTTTGAATACCAGAAGAAGGTGTTACTTTTTTAGTTCGAGGTTTTGTCTCCTGTTGTACACAAACCTCTCAAATTAAATATCATCAGTATCCAACGTCAGAAGGTTGATGGACGTGTGGTTAGCTTTGTGAATCGAGGAAGAGAAAACATTGTAAAGCCCCTCGTACACGATTCAATAAAGCTTGAACAAGAGCGTTGAACAAGCAATTGGATGAAAATGACGTCACGAGTCAGAGACTCCACACAGGAAATCTCTTGAATTCAAGTCTTCTCATCCAATTCGTCCTATTTAGAACCTGTCCTATTTTTATTGAATTCAACGTACTGATCTACCAATCACATCGCTGGTGACTTGAACACGTGATAACAGTGCTTCCGGAATGCTAAAAATTAAGATGTTAACATGGAGCAGGGAATTTTTAAAGCCTTGTTTTTATGATGCGAAATAAAGATATTATCAGAAAATCAAAATAAAATAAATAAAGTATCGCTACAAGAAATTCCATCGCATCTTGCTGAGGTAAAGTGTACCTGATGTTTCTTCTGTAGCTTTTGTACAATCACTATTGCAATAGAAATTGATACAGAGGTTTACTATAATTCCTAATAAAGTTCGTATTGTATTTAGAAGCAGTAGGATATTAATATTTAAAGTACCACTGAGTTGCTCATAATTTATGTGGAAAGGTCGAGTTTTTATTTACTGTATGTAGGATGTTCAAAGCTGCTAAACATAGAAGTATCTGGGTACATTTTACTTTAGGGCATGAAAAAATGTAATCTTTTCCAACGTGTGTGGAAGGGCTGTAACTTAAAATATAACAAAGTTTCGAGTCATGGAAGTATTAAATTAGAGTGAAAAAGCGAAAAGTACTTGGAACTTCTTGGCTGTTTCCACGTTGGTGAGCGAGCACATTAAACCGTGCATGAAATAGCGAAAAGTACTTGGAACTACTTGGCTGCTTCCACGTTGGTGAGCGAGCACATTAATTTGTGCATGAAATAGCGAAAAGTACTTGGAACTACTTGGCTGCTTTCACGTTAGTGAGCGAGCACATTAATTTGTGTATGAAATAGCGAAAAGTACTTGGAACTACTTGGCTGCTTCCACGTTGGTGAGCGAGCAAATTAATTTGTGTATGAAATAGCGAATAGTACTTGAAACTACTTGGCTGCTTCCACGCTGGTGAGCGAGCACATTAAACCGTGCATGAAATAGCGAAAAGTACTTGGAACTACTTGGCTGCTTCCACGTTGGTGAGCGAGCACATTAAACCATGCATCGCATATAATAAAAAATCTAACCTTCTTTAACCCGCCTTTGCTTATTCAGCATTGTGGCCATGATTTTTGTAGCAAATAACGTGTCATTCATAATACGACGCAATGCTATTAATATACCGCCGCATCCCTACAATCTGCATGTAGTAATGAACGCAAATAAATGTATTCCGACACGAAGTGTCACGATTAGTATGCCTGCACATGGCGCTATCTTGATCAACTGGAGTGCGTATGTAACGAAATAATAATAAAATATGCATTTTCACTTTGGATTGTTAGTTGTCGTTAGATGTTTATAGAAGTGCGTGTAACCGGAAATAAATAGAAATTTATAAGGATTGAAAAGAGTTTTAAATAAAGCAATAAAAAGTCGATGTTCGAGGCATCACCAACTACGGAATCGCAGCCGTTAATCAGGTTATTATTTTATTAAAAGCGACGCTTATCATGTTTAACATTCACTCCATGTTCCTGCTTTCAACGCAGAAAGTGCAAATCGACTAACGTGCTTTTGGCTCTATCACACTTCCGCTTAACTTATTGAATCGTGTACGAGCACCATCCAAGCACTTTCAACACTACTTGGATACAACTCTTTGATATACCAGTTGGATCGTGTACGCACTCATCCAACTTCTTGTTCAAGAATTTGATTCAATGTTTATTGAATCGTGTACGAGGGGCTTAAGCGAAGAACAATAATATAAAACTTAGGTCGGATCACGCTCGACATTATCTGCATTAAAAAACTTTAAGCGAGTGTTGTATACAAACATAGTGTGAGAACTGTATAAGCATTTACTTCGTTATAATTTAATCTCAGTTGCAAGAAAGATAACTGATAATTACATGTATTTCATATATAGACTAGTCCTCATATAACAATCTCAATAACCTTAAGTGCAAGCTAATTATTCAATTAATCTTAGCACACAGGGAAAAGTCCAACTCTGTGAATTAAGTACGTCATACAGGGGAAAGCCAAACTGAATTGAAGTGTGTGAAGATTAAGGCGTACGCGTACTGAGAATTCGTACAAAAAAGAAAACCAAACATCGTTACAGTGGAATGAGTATATCTTTTATTACGTTTTTGGCATAGTATAAATACTTGTTAAACGATACTAATATTGGACGATTCAAATCTATCATCTCAAGTATTACAGTGTTGTGGAAAAGTGTATTCTTCTCATCTTGTATTGGAATAAAAACGATTGTCTGGATTCTAGTAGGATCCTTCCAGCCGAAGTGTTTTTATATGAATCTTATCCTGATAAATACTAGCAAATATCAATCCAGTTCATTCAATCTGCTTTGCTCTCGCAGTGTGCGCTCCTTCTACCGAGACACAGTAACCTTTAAGATTGAAACCACAGTCACAAACGATATTACACGGTTACAAAGGTGAGTTTGGAAGTGTTTAGGGACCACTTTGTCGAATTTGAATTTGATATGTGGCTTTTAGTCATGTAAAGCTTAGACCCGGCTAGGGGAGAGGCAAGGATGTGCAAAATGGCAGGGGCCCTGTCCTTGAAGTAGGTACCAGACCAACACTTGCCTGGTAGGGTTGACGAAAATCAGGAAAACCTGTTAGGATGGCCGGCCGGAACAGGGCTCGTGCCCACGTTGGTAGGCAGACACGTTACCCCTACTACACCGGCTGTGTACCATTTTCTCCAGCACCAGAACCAATTTTAAGCAAAATGGGAACAGTTCCGAGACTCTAATGAATACGAGGGCCACTATTTATATTTTGAGCCTTGGCAACACTGATTGTATTTAGGCGCCATTTGACGTTTCTATGGAAACGTC
>JAGDQP010057984.1:0-12640 GCA_022664845.1 Lepisma saccharinum
AGGCACCGCCACATCGCTACCAGGTCGGCAGAGTGGATAAGACATCGAGCAACAAATCACAAGATTGCAGATTCCAATCCAGTCGCAGACAAATGTGAACATTTCTTTTCAGATATGAATGAAGACGAGAAAATAAGAAGCATAATAGGAATAAAAACAGGATACAGTCGATATTTTTTTTTCTGAATCTACTGTAAAATATAGGTATTTCCATTTATTAAGACAATAGCAAAAGATGGTGCTTTCCGATAGCGATCAATCTCTGCGTTTATCGGCATTAATATCTACAATAACGGCAAAAGTGTATCCTATTTGATATTGAGAGGTATTGGATAACAACATCGATCGAAATAGAAAATCATGCGTTACTGATATCGGCCGATACTAATGTGCTGCTGACCGCAGCTCAGTGGTAGAGCGTTGGCGGATCATTCGTGAGGTCATGATTTCAACCCCAGCTAGGTTTTTCCAGGGATTTTCCTCAGTCTCACCAGATAAATGCCGGGATGGCACCTTCAACATAGGCCCTGTACGACACCTTCCAAAACCTTTTCCCATCTCCTGTTCCGGCCTGAGCATTAGATGCTTAAAGGCCATAAATAAATAAATAAATAAAATAAACAACTAATGTGTTACTGGTGTATGCACACTTAGAAATTTTTATTTCTAACAAGCAGTCCTATAACACCATTTTTGTTAGCATTACCAATTCAATCGAAATAAAAATTCTGTGCTCATATGCGAAATAAGAATGCATTAATTGTAAATTGTTTCTTTTCTGTCATTACTACAGCCCAGATATTACATATTTCATCTTCTATTTTACAGTCCCTGGAATTATAGTTTCTAATGCTAACACCTGGTTTAGCATTTTTAGGAGGAATCTATAAGATCTTTATAGTGCTTGAATTCCTATTGAGATGATTACTGTCAATTTTCAAAATACGGCCATCTAAACTTCCATTTTAGAGTAAGCGCGCTGATCAGTTTTTTTTTCTTTTTTTCTTTTAAGGACCACATTGAAGAAAGTTGAGAAAATATAACCCTCTCTGTCCGAGAAATAAGTGTTCTTTCCGCAAACCTGTACTTGACACTGCAACTTCAGGAATATTTTAATAACAGCAAATTTCAATTCCTTACGCATACTTCTTGTCAATGGAAGCATGTCAGCTTCGAACAAAGAACAAAGAAGGTAATTTTCTGTGTCACTCCACAAGTGACAAGAGTGAAGAGGAAATAAGAATTAAAAAGAAAGGTCTTGGTGAGTTAAATGATCCAAGACGAACCTACACTAGCAACAAAAGAAGAATTTTTTCTACCATTGTTGCAGTAAGAGATTTTTTTTTACTTACAATTATGGGCTGAAGTGACATTTGCAGCTTAATTCATGTATTTTGGCAATTACTTTTCAGTGATAGGGATGGGCAAGGTTGTAGTTGATATTAAAATTCGCGGCATTCGCCCGCTGACACTGGCGACAATCCTTTAAAACCTTAGAGTGGCAGGCGTGTGCAGGAATGGTATCTGCGTCACTTCCATGGTGCTTATCCAAAGCCAGCAATGGATTGTGACTACTGACCCACGTTGACTGCGTCGAGGAGGTACTTGTTTAATGATCAATGTTGAGAGATTGAAATTGTTATATTTTACTAGTTAGCATGAATTATTATTATTAATAATAATAATAATAATAATTTTTGATCCTTAAATAATGAAAAAGCAATGTAAGAATGTGTGGATGATCTGCCGTTTGTCTATCTCTGTCTATTACTTTCAGCTTATGTAAGCTTTAATTAAACTTCATTCAAATTTACGGTCCATATAGACCGTTTTAGACTGTATTATGGCGGGTTTCCATGGCGATGTGAGCTAAGACTTTAGTCCTACATTGTCTGTAAAAAAAAATTATACGAGCATCACCATATTACCATATAAAGATTTCAACAACGCTATTCTGGGATGTTTTTATTTATGTTGCCTCAGGTCGCGACACAGAGTGAGTTAAAAAGATATTTTCTCGATTCACGAGTGCCGGAGATCTATAAAGAGAATGTAATCCTATGTTTCAACAGGTGCATTTTCAAGACAACGAACTAGTTTCTTCAGAATTGACAACTGCGTTGCCAAGTGTCATATCTTCACCGAATGCCAAATGCTAATCGAACAGGCAAAATTAACTTAGGAAGAAGGAAGAGGGTTAAGGATCTGTATAGATATTGCAACAAGTAAATGAGTCATTCTTCAGTATGCGATAGAAGGAGAAGAACAGAGAGATTTGTCAAAATAGAAAACGTGTTCTGATTATCAGAAGCAAGGAGGGGGGGGAGAAACATGTTTTTAAAATAATTATTCAGTGATGCTAATCAGTTTCCTTATCTCAGGAGCACACCATTTCACCGTACAGAATAGTGAATGTCAGTCGCTGGAAAGGAGATGAAAAAATGCCTAAATAATAAAAAGTATTTGATGTGCATTGTTGAGGCAATGGACAAACGTCGACTCCAATGTCACCACAAATGACAAGATGATAATTTTGCTTTGCTATTTTTACATACTTTTCTTTAATTCACAATGTTTCATCGTGTCTTTAGATCTTGCAATGTTAACTCATTTCCTGACGTCATACAATGATGAAATATTGCACAGCGAATTAAGTCGAGTGACAATACAATATTTAATTGTTGCTTTCATATATTTCTATATATTTATATATTTTCAAAGCATAGGGTCTATATTAATTTTACCATCCCCCCCCCTTCGTAAACCCTACATACTTCGATATATGCCGAACTGAGGAAGTCCCAATTGAGGAAGTCCATAAATTCCATAGAAAATAATTGCAACTGAGGAAGTGTCCTGAACCTAGAAATTCGGGAGTTGCAAGTGAGGAACAATATTGTTTAATTTTTTCAAGCTTTAGTTTCAGTGGTTTCTTTCCTAACAATATTTGTGTAGTACATTATTTATGTAATTGATATCTTCTTAATTGTCTATCTCTTCCCAGCGCTGACTATGTTGATTAGTTCTATATCGGGTTTCTGTCTGCTTTGCCCTAGATTTTTTATAATCTAAAATGGGTTTCCTCTGATAACCTTCTTCCTAATTCAGTTTTTATTTCAAACTCTCATCTCACTATCCTACGATCACTCGAGATTTCGAAACTGTTTAGAACAGATTTCGAAACTGTTCTGCACTAAATTTTTCATGGCTGCTTATTACACTATTAGTCCCAACATACTAAGGTAGCCAGAAAGTAAGGTTCCCTAATTAATATACACTTTTGGATTTCTAATATTAGCGGCTTTTTCGCTAGTTGAAGAGAAGATACTACATTAATTTTAAGGAATGAGACCTTGATATACAGTAAAATCACTTACCGGTGCACCGCGGTGCCAAGAAATATGGGACTATGTCAGAACGCCCACTGGTCAGATCGCCCGCTTCTGAAACTGGTCAGAATGCCCACCAAAATGGTCAGAACGCCCACTATAAAGGTCAGAACACCCAAATGTAGAAACGGTCAGAACGCCCACAAGTAAATATGGTCTGAAAGCCCACCAAAATGGTCATAACGCCCAAATGTATAATCGGTCAGAACGCCCACTGGTCAGAACGCCCACCGAAATGGTCAGAAAGCCCACCACTCTCAATGTGTACTGGTCAGAACGCCCACTGATCCGAATATCCAAACATAAAAAAATTAACAGCTTCCAACGCTGCAAACATCATATTCTTAACGTTCTTAAAAGCGGTCAGAACGCCCACTCTTAAAACGGTCAGAACGCCCACCTAAATGTCAGAACGCCCACTCTTGAAAATGGTCAGAACGCCCACCAAAACGGTCAGAACGCCCACTCTTGAAAATGGTCAGAACCTCCACAGTGCAAACATGATGGAAAAAGCTCGGGAAAACTTTCACAAAGTCTACGTTTTGGTGAACATTTTGTGTATAACTGACAATAGACTATCTAATATGTAGCCTTCGATCCGTTCTTTTAACCCTTTCTTTTACAACAAAATAGCAGTGTTCCAACTTGAGAGTATTTTCCTTTTCGTCAGGAACATTGAGAATAATTTTTCAAGTTCCTCTTTTCACATCCCAATTTAAAATTCTCTGTTGAGAGTCCATCTTCTCCTGGTCATTTTTTGTTCTTCCTCCCTCGAATTACTTTATCCACTTTTTCTATCATTACGGCTGAGACATTTACATCATTTTCTCCTGAAATTTCTTTTCCTAGTTCTTCATCGGAGTAAAACAATCATCTGTAGAAATTTTCAAATATTTTCTTTTTTATATAATTTCCTCCTTACTTCTGGTTTCTGTCCCATCTGGCCTCTTAACTGCAATTATCAACATGCGCGGCAGTGCATAAGCCAAGTTCTTCACGTCAGAAAACGTCACCACTGCCAGAAGCATGTTCTACAGGAACAAGAGTTTATGGCAAAATCGACGATTTAGGGGCCCCGTAAGAAAAAAGATGTTAAAGATAGGAATATGAGTTTTTGCCGTTAAGAAGATATGGTAAATATGTGCAGATGTACAAAATTTCATATTCGTATCTCAAACTATGTTCTAGTTGTGGACCCCTGAAATTGCACATTTTAGGCTAACTGACACTCACTCACTCACTGACTCACTCACTGACTGACTGATTCACTCATCATATTGTTTAGGGTGTTTGGAGTAAGCTAGAAACATGAAATTTGGTATGAAGGTAGAGAATGATAAGTAGATAAAGGAAAAATTCCGACATTTTGAAAAGGTCGCCATCTTGGATTCAAAATGGCCGCCAACCCTAAAATTTTAAAGAATACACAGCCTAAACGGCTGCCGCTAGAATAATGAAATATAGTTTGACAGTACAACATTATTAGTAGATTAAGAAAATATTACAAAATATCTCTAAAGACGCCATCTTGGATCCAAAATGGCGGACGTCATCAATCCATTTTCCAACTGCTCGAGCCAGAGATACGAAATTTGGCATAATGATGTATTATCAAGAGTAGTTTAGGAAAACATAACAACGTTTTAAAAAATTCACCATGTTTGATTCAAAATGGCAGCTGAAATACCATTTTTCACATCGTTCGAGATAGAGAAATGAAATTTGGTATGACAGTGTATCATCACTAGTATGTCACAAAAATATAAGAAAACGTTAAAAATGTGTCCATCTTTTATCCAAAATGCCCGCCTAAGCCCCACTTTATAACGACTGAAGCTAGAGAAACGAAATTTGGTATGAAGGTGTACCATTACGAGTAGGTTAGAATAAATTCGGCTCGTCTCCCCTACTAGGGTGCAGTTCCCAGCTGGAGCCTGATTGCGATAAAGGGGTGCGCCCCAGCGAGGCCATCTTGGAATTCTGGGGGCAGCGCCCCAATGAGGCAAAGCGAGTATATAAATTACACAAGTGTAAAAAGCTGCGAAATAAAAGCAAAAGCACCAGGGGTGCAAACTGTCCAGTCAACTCCTTCAACGTTAAAAAGTGGTGAAATGGAATATGGGTGAACCTAGTTCCTCGCGCCAACTTCCAATACTCCTGCGTGTCCCACCAAGTTTTACTCGTCACAAACGTTAGCACTACCAAGAACATGTTATACAGGCAGAATGTGGAAGTTTCCCCATCGGACGCAGCGCTCTGGAGTATGAGGGAATATCTGCATCATGTGGCACAGTGCACTGCAGATTCTGGTTGTGATAAAAAGACGCAGTTCCTCCAAACTCCCCAAGTTCGATGCGCGGCCTGCCGTGAGATTCTTGGCGTAGCGACGCGAGCGAATCGAGGGGAGTATCAACACGTACGGCAGTGCATGCAGCCGAGTTCCGCGTGTCACAAAACGTCAGCATGCTATACAGGAACAAGAGTTTATTGCGAAATCAGCGATTTTGAGGTTCTGTAAGAAAAAAGATGTTAAAAATTGAAATATGAAATTTCGAAGTATGACGGTATATCATCACTAGTAGATTACAAAATATCTGCAAAGACATCATTTTGAATCCAAAATGGCTGACTTCATAATCCATTTTCCAGAACGTTTTAACTAGGGATAAAAGTTGTTAACTTGGATCAAAGTGGCCACACAAAACCATTTTCCACACCATTCGAGCTATAGAAACGAAATTTGGTATGAAGGTGTACCATCACAAGTAGGTAACGGCAATGTAAGAAAACTTTTTAAAAATCGCTTTCTTTAATTCAACATAGCCGCCCAAATACCATTTTCCAAACCACTGAAGCTAGAGAAACGAAATTTGGTATGAAGGTGTACCATCACGAAAATGTTTCAATAAATTGATCAAACCACCGCTATGAGCGTGCAGCCACCGAGGCGATATGGGAAAAGGTATGCACAGCATGGGGCGCTGTCCCTAGAAAGTCTGATCACAATAAAGGGGGCGTAACCCTAAAAATTTGAAGTTGGGGCGCACACGGAATTCTGGGGCAGCACACCCAGCGAGGCGAACCCAGTATATATATACACGTATAAGAAGCTGTGAAATCCGAGCAAAACACCAGATGATGTTCGAGCCTTAGGGTTGGTGGTTGTGGATTTTAGGGCCGCCAGCAGGAAGCAAATTTGCTGTATCATCACAAGTAGGTTACAATAAATATGGCAAAGCTTCTCTATGTTTCAATAAATATCTCATTCGCACGGGTGGTGGGTATGGGAAAAAATCTGCAACATGGAAGCACAGTGTCATGGATAGTGGTTACGATAAAGGGGCGTATGTACCCAAAAACTCGAAGTTGGGGGCGCAGCCAGCTACGGGGGCGAGGACCTTAACGAGGCCGAGCGAGCGAGTATATATATTATACACGTACAAAAAGCTGTGAAATCCGAACAAAAACACCAGAGGTGCAAAAAGTGGAGCCAAGTTCTTTAGCCCTAAAAAGGTGTGAAATGGGAGACGGATGAGCCAAGTTCCTTGGTGACAGCATGTAACAGGAACAAAGGAACTTGGCGCGAGGTGGCAAGGTTCATGATCCTCAAGCTATAAGGGCGGTGGGGATCCTAAAACCCACTACGTCCACCGCCACCAACCCTAAGGCTTTTGGCAGCTCGCGCCAAGTTCCTTTGTTCCTGTTACATGCTGTCACCAAGGAACTTGGCTCATCCGTCTCCCATTTCACACCTTTTTAGGGCTAAAGAACTTGGCTCCACTTTTTGCACCTCTAGTGTTTTTGTTCGGATTTGATTTTTCCCTGTCATGAGCTGCTGTTTTGTTTTCTTTAGGCTGCTGTTCTCCTCGATTGTATTTCTAATAAGATTTTCGTTGTATCTTCGTACTTTCTCTCTTATTTTATTTCTTACGGTTTTATTTAGTTTGATTTAATCAATCCTCTTTATGTAACTTTTCCCTTCTTTCATTTCCCTCGTTCTCTTCATCATGTTCAGTCATGGACCTCATAATATATAGACTTAGCACGCTTCCGTATTTCTGGCTGCGCTAAAACTAGTTCGTTTTTGTACGGGATCACATGATTTTGATTCTTCTGCTAGGTTGCTCTACCATCGACCACATAAGAGAATATGAGGTCTATCGTTTAGTTTCTTTTCAGATTTTGCTCTCCTTTTTTCTTTTTGATGCCTGTTATTTCCTTTGCCGTCTCTCTTATTATCTCAGTCAGTATTTTGTTTCTGCTATTGATATTTTCTTTATCTTCTAACTTTCTTAGAGCGTTGAATTTGTTGCTTAGTTCTATCTCCAATATTTGTCTGTGTTTCCTTGGATTTTCCAGATCTAAAAGTAGCGGTTTTCTACTGATAAGCTTCTTTCGCTCAAGTCTAGTATTTAGTTACATTTTACATCTTACCATCGTATGATCACTCGAAATTTTGAAACTGTTAAGAACAGTTTGAAGAATTTCCCTGTTATTCGATAAAACGTAGGCTATTCCGTTTTTAGTGCCAGTTGGGCCTTTCCATGTCCACTTCCTCTGGGGTGGTTTCTTGAAAATTGTATTTGAAATGAACAGTCTGTTAGTTTCTGAGAATTCCACTAACTTCTCTCTTTTCCTGTTTCTTTTGTGAAATCCAGAGTTTCTCACTTTCGTTCTTACTCTTCAAAATGCTCAGAACGCCCACTTAAACGGCCATAGCGCCCGCTCTTGAAATTTTTGTACTTTTATGGGCCTAGATTTGCACTTGGGCATGGCGCGTAATGAAACAAAATGTGACCTCTTGTTTTTTAACCTATATCAGTAAGCTTTGTAAAATTTCAAATTGCGTAACTGTTAACTTGCTTTTCTAACATGTTGTAGAATTTTGTTAAATTGAAGTAAATGCAAAAGGCACGAAAAGAAAAGCAATTCATTATCATTGCCCAGAGACAAATGGTTATATAAAAGAAAACAGAAAAAAAACTAAAACTATTGGCATCGGCCGGGAATGGAATCTGCGATGACGGATATCTGACAATCACGTGTCGCGTAAGAATGGCAGGTATTCGCCGGTGGATCTACAGATGACACCTCACTTTAATGCGAGGGTAAGGAAGGAATTCGCTATTTTTCTTAGTGTCCGCACCTCCCGCTGAGTTTATGGCTGTAGTAATCCTCCTGCTTTTTCCTACGCAGGGTAGCCAGTCAAGTTCCAGTACTTACCAGACACTTCTCAATTCTCTAAAGTACAAAAGACTGTCAAATAACTTATAAAGAACACACTATGCGTGCAGATTTGCTGGAAAACGTACTCGAGTGGCCATATATTTATTAATAGTGATTTATTTTCTCCCACGTGTAGCCCTCCATCCTATAACTATCACATATTCACATTAAAAAATTGAATATGTGTAGTTGTAAAATGTAGACTCATTATGATATACTACATAGTCTGTCGACATTGTTAATGTTTCATTGTCTGTGTTTGTGTGTATTTATGAGTGTTTATATGTATATGCATTTTCTGTGAATATGTCAATATATTGCTATGTGTACTACTCACTTTGAACGTATATTTAAGGTTGATTGGAAGAAAAGCTCTATCTGCCTTAACTCCGTCATAATGAATAAGGCAAAATAAATATCTCAGATGTACATTCACTAATTCAGTCACAGCCTACCCATCCCCCGAATTCCAGGTGGTAACGTCAGTGACTTCGGATCAAATTAATAGACACACAGGTTCGAAACCCACGGCCGGCCATTCTGTCCGTTTCCCCCCGTTTTACCAGCCGAATGCCGGGTGTAACTTAAGTAAGGAACATGCCGCTATCTTCGCATATTTTCTCCTACCTTATCACGGCCTGAGTCATAGATGTTTAAAGAAATTAAATAAATTCAAATAAAAAAATCAGGCCCAGCGAGAGAGTCCATTGAACGGAATGGTTCCAGTCCACTTTACCAAAAAAATTATAGGCTCCATCCTTTCAAGGCCACAAATTTATTCAGGATTTTAATAACCCAGTCAACTAGACCCAGCTCTCGTGGACTATTGATTATGTTCGTTGACTTCGGATAAACACGAGGTGGCGGGGAAACTTTGAGCCCTGTTCAAGTCGGCTGTCCTGAAAGGCTTTCTAAGGTTTCCGACAGTTTTAAGAAACGAATGCTGGGATGGTACCTAGAAACTAGGCCCTGACTGTTGCCTTCACTTTTCTGTTACCATAATAAAGAATTACAGGTGACCTCTTATAACCCTAAGAAGCTCTAAAGGTCAGAAATGATGAAAACTTTAATACATTTTTCAACTTCTTAAAGTCGATTGACAAAACAAATGAAAAAGAACTTTGACCTTGACCATCAACCTTCTGGGGGGATGTATAATTCCGAGAACGGCTTAAAGCGAACTTTAACTCGCTAGTGCAATAAACAGGACGGGGTGAATACACTCGCCCTTGCAAGAAGTTGTTTCCCTGCTTGATTCACATCAAGAAATTACAAACTAATTGAATGTTAGTTGTGCTGAGGACTTTGATGGAACATGCTGAAACTTTCTATGATTAAGTGTTCGAAAATTATGTTAACCAAAACAGCAGTTGGTAAAACGTTGGCTTTCTGTTCAAAAGGTCGTGGGTTCTATCCAAGCGGCCGACCATCCTGACAGGTTTTGCGAGGTTTTTACTATCACACCAGATAAATGGTACCTTCAACTTAGAACTTGGCCAACTCCTTCCTGTATCCTTTCTCTTACTCTTCTCAGCCGGAGCCATAGCTGCCTAAAGGCCACATATCAATTCAATTCAATAAACAAAATAAACTTTTCCTTCTGAACTATGGTCCAAGTTCTCAGTAACGGCGTTTTTACTATAAAGGGAACCATGAAAGCTTTGTCGCTTTTTGTGGAGGTTTGTGTTCAATTGGCGCTCACAGCGTGAGTTGAATGCGAATGGAGATCAGGCGAAGGTCAGTTTGTTGTTCAAGAAGAAAGAAATGTTTATATATCTAACACACATTTCATATATTATGTAAATATTACATGTATTTTTAAAAGAGAGGAAATGAAATTTAGTTTTCTATTAGATTTCAAACAATCAATTCAAGCACATTATTTTGATTTTATCAAGTGGAAAGTGGAAAAGATAGGCAAATATTGTAAAAAAAATTACCAAACCAAATGTAAAATTTCAAAAATAACACACCCTAAAAGGCTGGAACTAGCAAAACGAAATTTGGTATGACGATAATTTTCATAGTAGGTTTCGAAAATACAACAAAATATCTCCAAAGACGCCATCTTTGATCCAAAATGACGGATTTCAACAATCCATTTTCAACATTGAGCTAGGACATTAATAACAATTCATTCAACCCAGTGATCGATTTGTAGCGGGGGATGGTTGGGATTATCCCCCTCTCGGCAAAAATCTTTCTGGTACCTCTTAGCTGGGATATGGACGATTCCAAAATACCATATAATACATATCTCACTAATTCCTCCCTCTCTCTGAAAATTACACAAATCGAACACTGACTCAACCCTAAAAAGTGGTGAAATGGAGGATGGATGAGCGAAGTTCTTTGGTGAATGGTGACAGCATGTGTAAGAGAAACACTGGAAGTTGGCACGAGGTGGTAAGGCTTATGATGTTCAAGCCTTAGTGCGTTTGCACACTACGCCGGTGTAGCAGGAAAATCTTACCCTACCATGTTTCTTACCCCACACGTCAAATTTCACTAGGAAAATATTACCCCACCTAAAATCATAGCAAAAAATAAAAACAAAAAGCTTGTCGGCTTTAATAATTTACAAAGGAACAAGATTGTGATTTTTCAATATATACTATTAGCAATTAACATTATTCAATTATTAGGGTGACGACAGGAGGGTCAAATTTCCCTAGGAAAATAATATTTTTCTCATTTCTGCGCGTATGTATGGTATGTACGAACAAAATGTAATTGAACGTATACAGTATGTTCTGTATAATTTTAACCATTCTTGAGCTTTTTTAATTCTATGTAAACATAGTAAAGTGTACTGTAATGTAATTTACGTTACAGTTGTAAACCCGTGGGGCCGCGCTGGCTCAATTGGTAGAGCGCTCAACTCTAGTGCTAGGGTCGTCGGATCGATTCCTGCTTATACCATCTGGGCTTTGTGGTGGACAAACACCATGTGCGTGGGTCTTTTCAGGATTTTCCCGTTTCTTCCAACTTTCTTCGTTCCACCAATTTATTCTATCGTCATTCATCCGGCCTGAGTCAAAGATGCCTAAAGGCCTTAAAATTAAATTCAGAATTCAAAGTAGTAAGCCTGGGTTTGAAAAATACTTTAGTTTACTTTAAAATAAAGTTTTTCTTTTAACGTGTAGCCCAGTTAGTAGGTATGAATCATTAAGTGGGAGTTACCGTGAATGTAAAAGTTTGGCCACCACTGCAGATTCATTCTTTGGGTCATATACACAAACAATAGAGGGGGGCCAAGCTGACGTTCCAGTAGATCGAGAGTTATGACGTCATCAACATGGCCGCCCGTAGAATTTCGAATAGAATTTCTAAACGCTTATAATTTTCCACGAAATAGAGATAAAACCATCGGGTTTGTTCCAAAGTAAAGTAAATTAACTGCACATTATACACAATTAATTGTAGTATCTGTATATGGTGCCATGTTTGAGATATGTTGAAGCAAACTTGAAAAAAGTATTCTTTTGACACTCGTTTTTAATTTTAAATCTGAATAACACCGTAATTATCAAGAATTCTAAAAATATTGTAGTAACAAAAAATGTAGATCTTATTTTGATCTACAAAACGGTACCAATATATTTTCTGTATCATTTCATATAAGGTAGTTATGTGATTTTATATGAGACATGGTGTGGCGGCTTCGTAGCTGTAATTTATAGGTATGGTATACTTGTATCATTAAATAAAAGTTAAAGATGCTCCACCACTGCAGATTTAGTCTTTAGGTCACCTAGTTAATAATATAAGGTGGGAAAAGTGACATTCTAATAGACCGAAACTTATGACGTCATCAATATGGTCGCCGTAAATATTCTAGTAAAATATTTAAAACCGTATAACTTCCCACAGAAAGAAGATAGAATCGTATTCTTTGCACCAAAGTAAAGCAAGGTAATTGCATATTATAGAAAATGAATGGAAATATTATTTTTCATTTTTGAGGAAACTAAGTTTAGTTTTCTTTTGCACTACAACGTTAGCGAACTACGTTTATGATCTGG
>JAGDQP010057986.1:0-12639 GCA_022664845.1 Lepisma saccharinum
TATTAAGTATTATTAAGGCTATTATTATTATTAGTATAGTAGTATAATGTATATTTAAGACTAGCGGTAGCACAGATTCTGAGCCAGGATATGTCACTGGTAAACACAATTATTTTCAGTAGTACTGCAGTGGGTTCGGTGGAGCACTCTTTAACGTTAGTGGTTCGAATTCAACTTTCAGGTGTAGGTCCCGATTGCCTCGGTGGTGATATGGAACGTTAGACTGAAAGAAACCAAATGCATTTAATACGTTTCCAGTTTTTTTCTTTTTTTTTTAGGAAACTACATCTCTCATCACTAAAAAAAAAGATTCGTTCTTTGCATCGATTAATTAAACTGCTCAATATGTGACAGAAGTGTGCAGACTGTGCTTCCTGAAGTGCTATAAAAGTGTTCCAAAATCGCATGTGCTCTAGAAGTGTTCTGTTTTAAAACATATTTTTCCATTTCATTAATAAAGCGCTATTGGAACACTTTTGGAGCACTTTGGAAACGCTTTAGTCGCATATATTTCCTTAAGAAGTGTGCCAAAAGTATGGGAAAAGTGTTATATTTTTTGCAGTGCATGATAACAAGCCGAAACACAGAGAATGGAGGAAATAGATACTTAACAATTAAGAACAGAGAAAGTAAACAAATTTAAATGCTTGGCAGCATATGTAATTAGCAAGAACGATTTCACGGAAGAAATAAAAGTCGGTTAGAATCGGGCAACGCATGTTTCTATTCAGTTCAGAAACTCCTAACCTCGCGATTAATATGAAGGAAGTTGAATTTGAAAATATACCGAACGATTATTCTGCCGGAAATACTTTACGATTGTGAAAGTTGTAGTACGACTCTGGCAATTCAACATAAATTATGTATGTTTGAAAATAAGGCTTTGAGAAAGATATACGGGACGAGCTGACCAGAGAATGGAATAGACTACATAATGAAAAATTACAGAGACTATACGAGTCACTCTTCATTATACGAATAATGAAAAAAAGTGAAGGCTAAGATGGTCAAGCCATGTAGCTCGGATGTAGGAAAAGCGAAGATTATATTCCATCATGATTGGTAAACCGGAAGGAAAGAGGCCATTGGGACAACCGAGACGTCGTTGAGATGACAATATTAGAATGGATCTTCGAGGCGTAGATGCTTAAGATGTAAATTAGCTTGTTCTTGGCCAGGGTAGAATCGAATGGCAAACGTTTGTTACTGCGGCGTTAAACTTGCGAGTTCCTTAAGCCATAGAGTTAGTTAGAAAAATAAAAGAGAGAATTCAAGAATAATGACATGACATTAAAAGAGGTGAAGAAAGAATATGTAAAGAAGTATATATTTAAAAGAACATGAATGAAACACTTTCACTATCTTATGATCAAGAGTAGGAACTACATACGCGAAACTTAACGTACGATCTGATTATATTACATTCTAATCTACATTTGTACTAAATAAAAGTATGATGCTCCTGTCGGCGTGGGACAAAAATTCCTGTTCTAGTTAAAAAAAGGAAATGCACAGAGTATTACTATACTGAAAGTATCTGAATGATATTAAAAGCAATAAAATCACAACAAATAAAGAAAAGAAAGCTTGATTTTAACGAATGACAACAGAGAAACAATTTACGTTAATCATTATTCTCTTTTTGATTAACAAAATAGAAATTGATTTAATATGTTATCAATTAGACAATCAGGAATCAAATTAATACAACCATCAATTTTAACTCAGCTTTAGTACTTGTGAACATAACTCTGAACTGTCATTTTTAAAATAAAGAAGTTTGTGAAACTTATACAATAAAACAAATGTTCATACTGGCTTTGCTATATTAAACTTGTAAACATTCTTTTACGTGCATATATATGTATCTAAATCTGCTTCTGTATTATGACCCACTGTCGTAAAGGTTCTTTACTTGTGTTCTAATTTAATTGTCATTGCTAAGAAATTTCAACGTCTTCTTCTCGAGCAGTAGAGAAAACTAATTCCTGACGCAAACACCTTCTACATCAAAGAAGTAATTATCTCTTATACAGCGAACACGGCCTAACTCGCACCGCACCCTCTTGAAACTATACCACAAAGTTTCTCTCGTCTCTCAAACCATAAGCTCGCGAGTGTCGAATTCACAGAAAGTTTATCCTTTACTCGCCGATGTGCTTTCAACCTTCCACCATTTTGTTCTCTTTTTTTTTCACTTTCATTACCTTTGCTTTTCTCCTCTCTCCTCCTCGGCTTTCTTTGGTCAAAACTTTTGGACGATGGTTTTCTCTGCTGTTAGAAAGTCACAACAGCATTGAAGGAGGTGGAGACCCTCAGGGTGGTGTGTTAAGACCACAAGCACTGCTGTAACACAGACAGAGGTTTCTCTTTTCAATAGCGCACTCCTCCAGTTCAACTTTTAACCACGAAAATATGGTATAATATGGGAAGTATGTCATTAATTGAAGACAGTTTTGGAGTTAGAGTTACTTGTGTTTCTCTCTCTCTCTCTCTGCCTTTCTGATTCTTGAAGAGACCAAACAGCCAGTCAATGATGTTCTCTCTTCCATCTCCGTCGCCACTTTTGTGAAATTCTAGACTAAACTAAAACAACACGAATATTTTCGTTCTATCCGTTGTTTTGGTCATATCGGAGTTTTCCAGAAACTGTAACCAGGAAAACGCAAACATAAACTTCGTTAACAAGTTTATTAACTAAAATTTGAGTTAGTTTACTTTGTCAAACAAAACAATGACCTATCTTAATGTGAATATATCTACTGTTTATGTAATGAATTTTAACACGTATATTTAAGCTTGGAAAATTAATAAACGCTCTCAATGTATTTGTTTCTTTGATCGTTATAAAAGTCCATCGCCAGTCGACGAAACTTGATATGATTTTCTGAAGATAAAATAATATAACTGCTGAGCAAAGCAATACGTTTTAATTAAAAACTAAAAAGGTGTAACAGTTTCACCAACTAATGAACCGTTTGGCTTCGTCAGACACAATAAATTACATGAGCAACACAACTTCTCACGTGACAGTTCCTGATTGGCTCACAACCAGCCAATCCCGTAACCGACTACACGACATGAATTAACAGCATTTATTGATTCTCTTCCACTCTCTGTTCCTACTACATCTAAGCGTACATTCCCAAAATAAGCCTTACTTTTATTTTATATAGGTGAAATAATTATAAAAAAGAAAAATGAAGAGAAAAACTAAACAAAATTAAGAATAACAATTTTATGTCTTACACCAAATGTACAATTTATATTTTATGGCTCCGTAATAACTTGAAGGGATATAACAACATAAAGATGATGTTAGGTTTAAGAGGGACAGAAATGCTATCTATAAACATAAACGGGACATTTAGTGGGTTGGAGTAAAGTGAAAGTGCTGGGACTGGAAGAAGGACTGTCAGAAAATGGAAAGAAGCAAGATTTATAGAAGCAGAAGGTATTCGGGACTTAAAATTGATGAACCGTTGATTAAGTGATTAAGGAGCATTAAAATATAATTTGTACATTTGGTGTAAAATATAGAATTTTTATTTTTTATTTTGTTTAGCTTTTTCTCTTCAATTTTATTTTTATAATTATTTCACCTATATAAAATAAAAATGTCTACAGGACAAGGCTTGTTTTGGGAATGTATGCTTAGATGTAGTAGGAACAGGGGGGGGGGGATCAGTGAATGTCGCTAATTATTAATTCATGTCGTGTAGTCCGTTACGGGATTGGCTGCCAGTGAGTCAATCAGAAACGAAATAGCTGTCTCGTGAGAAGTTTTAATTAAAACGTATTGCTTTGCTCAGCAGTTATATTATTTTATCTTAAGTATACAAAGGTAAAGCTTTGACATGGAAAATATTATTTTCTTGTTCAAGCAAACATATTAAAATACTTAACTGCACTACTTATTTTCATAGGAACGAGAAACAATTATTCAACTCATATTTGTGCATCATGATAGAACGGTTGAACAAATTCCAATGATATGTAATATGATGATAGAGAAAACAACCCTCAAAACTTGTCCTATTTCAATTTTAAATAAGCTATCATTTTCATAGTAAAGATGCCACATTCATTCATTTGAATTTAATTTTATTTATGGCCTTTAGGTATCTAAGAGTCAGGCCGATGCCGCATTCATTTTGCGATGTCTACAAAATTGAACTGACGAAGACGATCATATGAATCTAATCTATCACTGGAACCGGATGTCTCTGAAGCTGTCACTTTACCGGAACTGGAGACATTAAATGAACTCTTTAATCTTTCTGGCGCCTAAGTACAGTACATTCTTACGTAACTTCATATGTTTACAATAAGCCTATGCTACGAACACATTGTTAAGTAAACGTTATTTAGACCGAAATCATCTCCGCTTCCAACACCTAAAAGATGATCGATTGCTATAGAGGTATATTTTTAACCGTTAGTGTCCACAATTTGGATATCTCAGAGATGTATTAAGCGATGAACGCATAATCTAAGGCTTTAGCATGTTGATCTTCTTATACAACTCGTAACGATGGGGACGCTTTGGTATGACTGAAACATTCAGTGTAATTCCCTCTATCATCGTGGTTGCAATTGGTTCATTCGCTCTCACGTATAATCTGTATTAAGCTTTCAAAAGTGTCAATAAATCAGTTATACCATCACAAGAAATATCAATATTGTTACTAGCAAAGCTGAAATGGGTCATCGAGTGAGTCGGGTCGTTTTGAACCGAGTTATCGGGTCTTTTCTTAGACCCAGCCTGACCCGTTGACCCGGGAGCAGGGGTGTTACACCCAGGGGAAGAAAAGTATGACACCGAAAAGTTACTAACAATAGTAATAATATACGAAAATAGTCTAATATTCCTGGAAAAAAATACACCCAAAAGTGTGCAAATAACTACAAATCGCACAGACTTTTCTGACAATATTGATTGATTCAAGCCACACGAACACTAGTAGGTCAAGTCGGATCAAGATACCGTGTCAGTTGGGTCAAGATTCCATCATCGGGTCACCGAGTCAGGCGGGTTGAGACAGGGTCAACGGGTTATTCGGGTCAAGTGTCGGACCGGATCACCTACCTCCGGGTCAGTCTGAGTCACCGGGTCATTAAAAGAGACCCGGTTCAGCTCTGATTACAAGTACTACTGCTACTAACTATTGCTAATAACAATATTAACGATTGTAAAAACAGAAACAAATGCAACACAAAAGAAGCTTTTATTTCCGTTTAGCCTTTGGTGATATTTAAATTCCGAATCCTTTGCAGGGTTCACAAGCACGAGCATTTGGTATCACCTATTGCCCCATTCGCTGTGAGCATTTCAAGTTCCCCTCCATCGATTTTCCATTACGCAAAGCTCTGTTCACTTGTTTGTGTTGCTGCAACTGATGTAAAGAGAGAGAGAGAAAAAAAATAGAACGCTGCACACACTGAAGCGTGCAGGTGGATAGATGCTCAAAGCCCTTTCCATGAGAGTACCCGTACGTAGCCATGGTCACTCAAGGGCCGGAAAATTCCCTCCCCCTTCCTCATGTTAAAAGGGTAAACGGGCAATGGGTGTTCAATACTCGATAAATGGGTATCGTAAAATTGCTTAAAATAGTGACCTTTTATTGACGCTCCCAGTTTACGCAGTGTGTCTGATGAGAGATGAGTAGACTGGTAAACCCCGTCATTACTAAACATGTTTCTATCACTTATCCCCAACATTTACAAAGGAAAAGGATTCTTTTTATCCACTTAGAACAGAACCATTAGCAGGCAGAGCAAATTAATCATAATCACAATCGATCTCTGTTCTGCCAATGTGACACTAATTTCAAATCAAATTTAGCGTTCTCCGATTTGTTCGGGATTTTTGCCTTCCATTTTGTCCAACATTTGTGAAAATACATTAGATTTACGAATATCTTGTAACGGAAACATACATTGCATCTTTCCCTATCGAAATACTATTTTAAACTATACCTATTCTTGTTCTCTTAACACAACTTTTATCCGATTTAAGGTCTATCGAGCTGGCTTATCAGCTTGATCAACAGTTTGCTCGACGAACTTGCTGTCGTGAAAGCTCGAATATACTTTGCGGTATTACACTATCGAGCTTGCTCGATAAGCCTGCCCTTGAGCCTTACACTGACGATCTTACTGTCGAGGAAGCTGATCAACGTGCTCGTTTACTTAGAACATTGCACTGTATACGATTTGTAAATCAATAAATAATCACACAACCTGTTTTGATTATTAATTTCCCATTTTTATTATACATTGATAGTTAAATTTTGAATTTATTTATGGCCTTTAGGCATCTCAGACTCAGGTCGGAATATGCGAGGGTGGAAGAATACTAGAAGGAGTCGTCCAGGGACTAACTTGAAGGTGTCATCCCGATATTTGTCTGGTATGACTTGGCTCAGATCGTATGGATGATAATGGAAAAAATGGTGCAATGAACAAAATTGTAAAAAACGGGAGAATCCCGTGAACACCCACGCGTGCTGTGTTTGTTCACCACATGGCACGAGCTGAGATCGAAGCGAGAACCTCAAACACCAGAGGTGAGACACCTCAGTCAAGAATGATACTTGTTTTCTAGGATCGATCCCAGGACCTCCCGAATGCTAATCTAACCGCTCTATTAGTGAGCCACAACTGCTTGGTATGCAGTGATAGTAATTCTGTCAAGGATAATAAATGTCAAATTTTGATTCATTCTTGTAACATAATTTTATGTTTAATACGTAAAGTATAGGTAACTATTAATACTACTAATATGCCCCCCCCAGATCTCTGCAGCTTTCCGTTGGTGCTACTAGATGTCACCGTAAATTATATCCTCATGACAAGAGAAAGCATTTTTGCGCGACTCATTTGTTTGCAAGTTGCGTGAGCGGCAGCAGCTCCAGTTGAAGTGGCATATTGAGCAAGAAAATATTTTGCTGTTATTTTAGCAAAGTAAGTAATGTTTCGTTTCAGTATCTATTGTTGAAAACGTAATCAGTCTAATGCATGGATAATGTAACTATGTGAGCGTACGTGAACAGAAAATATGTATGACGCAATGTATTGCATTGTGTAACTTACAGACGCCAGAATAAGTTAAGAGGTCAATAGTGCGCAATATGGCCCACCGCCATATTGGGCAAAATGCATTCATAACTGTTTAAAATGAAATAATTGGGTATTTGAAATATTTGTACTGAACACTCATCATCATAATGTTTAGTAATTAAACAAAGATAATGCCAAGTAATAAGAAAACTATCAATTCCAATACAAAATAAAAGAAGATTAAAATCAAAACAAAGCAAGTGTCATCACGTTTAAAAGGACAAGAATTTCAGGAATTGCTTCTAATAGTCCTGAGGAACCGGCACTGAGTTGTACAAAGTCTTGTGAATCTTGGTTTTGTTACCTTTGGCAGGCTGACAAGGTTGCAGACATGCATCTTTGTGTGTCGTAGCGCAAATACGTTCATGAAGAGTGTGTTGGAATTACCGCCAACGATCACGGACCATTTCTTTGACCCTCATGTGAGACGTGACGTTCTAAACTTCTTCGTTTTCCTTACACTTGTTATTTACTCATAATTATTTCTTGTATATTCACTTGTTTTTCACAAATTTTGGCATTTTGTATTAATACAATATTCTTGGTTTTGTAATGTAATGTAAATTACGTATGCTTGTAATGTATATCTCTCAGTACGTAGCATATATGAATAATACAGAAAGATTACACACCACTTTTGCCATACGCTCTTATTTTCTATAGCGGGCCATATTGGAAACACCATGTTCCCAATATGGCCCACTGGCAATATTTTAATTTTTGATTTATTACATTTTAATACGTCATTTCTAGGAAACAGATTTATTTTTTCATTTTTCCAAATAGTCTCCCAATTTGATGGTTCAGTCGATTCGCACGAATAAATAGTCTTTCTTAGTGAAAAATTAACAAAGTTCAGATGGGCCATATTCGGACCCCCTACCTTAGTAGTAGTAGTAATTAGAATTGCCATAATATTTTATCCAATCCCACAACGGGAGTGTACTTTTTCAAGTTAGAAATAATTCAAGTCAATAATGCTAACCATTTTGAATATATCTGTTCATATACGCACTAAGCTACGTCAATCTGGAAAGTACACACCAACACGATGTCAAATAATATTAAGTCCATTTATTTCACTGTGTCAAATAAAACCCTTATTTTGCATAATTCATTTGATTTTCCATGTATACCAACAATCTGTGATAGTATTTCAGTTTGAAGAGTACGCACACACAAAAGAAATTTCGTTTCAATCTCTCTCTCTCTCTCTCTCTCTAGAGTTCTTCTCAATCTTGTTTGTTGTTACATTACCATGGAGATTCATAATAATTAGGTAGAAGCAGAAAAAAGAACAACATGCATTTAATTACATAATATTCTATTTACACCTAATATGATATCTGTTTTCTCCATCAAATATCGCTCTCTGACAACACTCCAGTTAGTACTTTATACACATTAAATTTGCTTAATTAATACTTAGCAATCTAGTTTTTCGAACGATAGGAAATGTTATTCACTTTCCTAGTTAGGTTTAATGCAAATATTCAAACAAGCGTTTCGTGGTATCAGAAGCAAGTTTATTTAGTTATTGAGTGTTTGCAAACACAACTGAGAAACATGTTGGCATAGTTGTAAAACCCTAACAAAAAAAAAGTTATATTCATGTAAATTTGTAACAGCAAACAGTATATTTGTGCTCAACGAAACAAACTGAAAAGACTGCCGGTACCCGTGCGCGAGTTAAAGTTTATTCAAGAAATTACTTTACATGTGCACACAGTGAAAAAGTTATCGTAACACCTGTGCATCTAATTAGAGTGGATTGGGGGAAAGATGCCCATCGAGGAAGGATGCGTACATTATAGTAATTCCATAACTTGTATGGTGTGACAGAACTAGTCAATATGCGCTTTAAAGGCATGTATAGAACAGCCGAACTAGTGAAGTCGATCCCATCGGGAAGCACTCGAGCAATCTAGCAGGGGCTAAGCTAGTCTTTTTCGGACAAGAAATAAATTGGGAGATGAATGTTTCAGAATTCTGTGCAGAGTGCTACACAAACTGCACGTTGCCCAGCACTACGAATCAGAGATCATGAAAGAGATAACACGTAGCAGACCCTCAAGAATTTAAATTTAATTTAGTTCACCAGAACACCAACCAATTTCGAAGAGAACATGGCGGTTATTCTGCGAAGGCTGGAATTAAGTATAAGCGAGAAGGTCATCAGCCACTACAGGCAGTTAATACAGAAGGTAGAAGAAGGGTGGGAATTTACCTTGGGAGAGTGCAAGGCTCGCTTTGGCTCCGAGACCGCGAAGGAAGTGGTCTAACGATGTCGCGTTACACTTCCTACAGAGTAAGCTAGAAGCAACCAGCAACACCCAAAGAGTGGAAAACGCCCCAGAGGAGCAATCAGACGGCACCACCCAGACGACCCAGGAGGTACACCATGGAAGACCTGCCGGAACCTTGATAAACTGCAGAAAGTAAAACTGCAAAATAGTATCACCGGCCCTAAAACATTGTGAAGTGAAAGGTTTGGTTTGGTCTAAACTAAAGATTTGAATAAATGAAACTTCTTTTCCAACCAACAACTCCCAAAAGTTGCATAGAAAACCGAAAAGCGAAAGAAGTAGACACATTTGTTATTTGTTCATATGGTTTTAAATAGCAAATAAAATAGATTCTAAAGTGCAATTTTTTTCCCGTTAAAAATTGTTTTCAATATCAGAAGAAACCTGTAACGCTAAAATTGGAAGACTAATTGATAACTTTGTTTTAGTAAAACATGCGAGAGCTGGACCATGTAAAACAAATGTTTGTCTCATTTATCATTATTTTACTAATCCTTTTTTTCTTTGCTAATTTGTGGTTACTTTGAGCATTACTCTATGTTCTCGTGGCTACGTTGGGCATATTGTAATGTGAAATGCCCTTGTAAGATTAATAGTGCTACTTCCATAGTTTGAGGATCACGAATGGAAGGGCTGTGATATATTTCATGGTACTAGATGATGTTTTGCAGCGATACCAACATTTTATTGGCCAGAAGAACTTGACATTGAAATTTGTATCGAAGAGATTGTAATGATTTTACCCTCACCTACAATTCGTATAAGAAATGGTATACCGCTGCACTAAATGTTTGAAAGTTTACATTTAGTTATGGTCTTTACAAAATTTTGATTCCGGCTGAATTAGGGCA
The DNA here is from genome assembly GCA_022664845.1 of Lepisma saccharinum. Classification (NCBI taxonomy): domain Eukaryota; kingdom Metazoa; phylum Arthropoda; class Insecta; order Zygentoma; family Lepismatidae; genus Lepisma; species Lepisma saccharinum. Next base: position 10,280 of record JAGDQP010057986.1, read on the forward strand.
AGGAAGATGATATTGGAAGGAAGTCGACGTAATTTGAAAGTGGGCAAAGTGAATTTGTCTAATGTGACTGAGGAGAAGCTCTGAAGAAAACCCAGTCAGGACAGGTGATCACTGAGAACGTTCCTAGAACCTTCCAATTACTAAGTCAACAGCTCTACCAATTAAATTGGCTTCAGTGTTTATTCATTTGTGTTGCCCTTCAGCTCCTCTCTCGTTACTATCACCATCACCAGCAGAATCAGGAACGGGACAGCAATTAAAATATCAGCATTAAGAAATGGGACAGCAATTAATATATCAACATTAAGTAATGGGACAGCAATTAATATATCCGCACTAAGTAATGGGACAACAATTAATATATTAGCATTAAGTAATGGGAGAGCAATTAATACATCAGCAGTAAGTAATGGGACAACAATTAATATATTAGCATTAAGTAATGGGAGAGCAATTAATACATCAGCAGTAAGGAATGGGACAGTAATTAATATATCAGCATTAAGCTATGGGACAGAAATTAATATATCAGCATTAAGAAATGGAATAACAATTAATATATCAGCATTAAGTAATGGGAGAACAATTAGTACATCAGTATTAGGTTAGGTTAGGTTAGGATAGGTTAGGTTAGGTTAGGTTAGGTTAGACCTTAGGTAACATTTTAGCGAACGTTTGATATATTTATCAGCAAATGAGATTGTCATTTCCTAGTTGGACGTCGCGATGATTACGTCTACTATCTTTACAGATACGGAAATATGTCTTACTCCTGCTTATTTCGACCCAATATTTACTCCAGAGAATGTCCGGAAATCTCCTACTTTCTTTACGGAAACGCTTGCGAATCCATTGCACAACTTTGGAATATGTATTTTTGGATAGAGCAGGTCTCAAGTCTTTTTGAGGGTACCATGTCGCCTCAGTTCTAAGGTAATGATATTAGAAATATCAAGCTCTAGAGTTCATTTTATTACACTTTTAGCAGTCAGTCTATAACTCCAAAATGAAGCATTTGTTCAACCTCAAATGGTCTATACAATTCTCTTATTTTAATGTCAGGAATCTTGTAAGATGATTTCGCCGGCGTTATTTTGCAACACCCTGTATATATGTATATGTATATTGGTTCAAAACATTATAGAATATGTAAACACCAAAATCATCAAAAAATTAAATTATTAATGTATACTATGAAATTTGAAACGATAGTGTTACTCTCATCAGTTAGGTGTTTAGATAGTTATATTATTTGATATTTTTTATTTTCAGTGACCTTAGGCTCAGGCTATACTTGGGTGGGGGACAGGGTGTTGCTAGGTACACGACCGGGGCCTAATTAATAGGCACCATCCCATCATTTTCGTGGTATGACTGAGGGAAACAATAGGAAAACCTCAGTCAAGATGGGAGGCTGTTGGGAACGTTCCCAGGCCCTTCCGAGTGCTAAATCAAGGCTCTGCCAACTCAGCTACATTTGCTTGCGTGGTGGTTGTCAGATATTAGAAGCTAAAATTGCTTTCATTGCATGTAGATATATATTTATATCCAACCAGTATTTAAATAGTGTTTGTGACCTCTAAACTGTAAACACTACATTGCATAAAGTGCTTCGAAAAAAAAAATAATGTATGCACGTTTTATCAAGATGTTTAATATCCCTTTTCATGACTTGTGTCCGTGTTTGAAAAAACATTTGACTATTACGAGGCTTATCAACACAGAATTTTGTGCATTAAAATCCAAAATATTAATTAACTATGTCAAACGTTGAGAAAATCGTTTCATTATAACGGAATCATTAGCAATAAGTATCTGAATTTTTCGATTGGAAACCACCTGGAGGTGTACATATAGGGAACTTGATTCACCCGCACCAACAGGCTGGCAAATCTGCTAGTTAAATATATTTTCATATGTTTTAACATATCATCGACGTCGCACAGACGAGAAGAGTTCTTCACATTGCCATTAAAACTACCGAAACTGAACGAATATGATAAAGATATAATTCAGAAAGTGTGTGAAAGAGAGAGAGAGAGAGAGAGGGAGAGAGAAGTGACAGAGATGAAAAGAAGAAACGAATGTAAAGTTCTGATTGCTTTCAGAAAAGAAAGAAAAAACATCTTTCAGTCTCTTCATTACTAAGAACAAACTATTTCTCGGAGCGTAAAACGAGTTTAAACGGGTTTTCCTAAAAAAAAAAATCTTTTCTCTTTTCGTCTCTATTTCTTTTTCCTCATTTTTATATGCTTTCATTGAAGTCCGTGTTCTAATTTCAAAATGTAAATGACGTGTAGAACTTTCTTTTCGTTTTTTTCATTTCATTAAAACAATGATTATTCCTATCTATTCTCCAG
>JAGDQP010057987.1:0-11859 GCA_022664845.1 Lepisma saccharinum
GCTGTTTGTTTGGTGAAATCTGTTTGTTTTTTGCAGCAATATTATGCTGCTATGTTTAGCTTCTAGTGTTTGAAGCTTTATGTACATCAGAAATGTTGTACTAGCTTGGTAGTCATTCCTGAAGGCTTAAATAAGTTTTTGTAGTATATGTGAGTTTCATACACAAATTTGGTACTGCACATTTTCATCTCCCGAAAAATATATTCGGTTTCATCATTTGATAATCTTTCCAGGTGTACACCTGTTATCTTGAACCAATGTGGCTTGCAGTATTTTGTGGTTGCATTTATTTTTTGGTTTGGACTTGGTTTTATGTTTGTTAACTATGCACTAGTAGTATTTGAGTGCGTGTAATTAAGCAGCAGCGTAGTCCACAGTAGTGGCTAATAATAGATGTTATCTTTTTTATTTTTTTATTTTTTTGTAATAAGTTTGACATGGGTGATAGTGGGCCCCTTTTTTTGTACATTTTTTAGAAGTTCAGTTCTGGAAAAAGACCAAACATTGGTGTTTAGTATGCCCAGGGACACAAAAACCTAAGCTTAAAATATCCTAACAGAGCGGGCTTGTTATATTCTTTGTAATTGTTGTTCATTTGTGTTTTGTCTCTAACACAGAAGTATTCGGGAATATTCCACGAATAATCCATGAATTCTTAAGATTCAATGGAATAGATTGTGCTTGTATCATTTTGTGCTGAGGATAACCACAGAAGTTTTATAGCAAGGGGTAAACCTGCTACCTTTTCTTGTCTAGTATTAGTGTTTCGCCTAAGCGGCAGGTCCTTTCAGGTTGTTTTTTTTTTCTTCACCGTTTACTATCTGTTTCAGGCAGGGTGAAAAAAATATTTTTGAACAATATTTATTTTATAAGTTCTGGCTTGATCTTGTCCAGAATAGAATTCTATGACAAACGTTTATTACTGCGGCGATCTACTTGTGCGTTCCGTGAGCCATAGAGTTAGTAAGTGAGTAATTTGTTTAATAAGGAGTTGAGCAACCCTCAAGGGTTCTTAGCTATTGTTGTGTTTACAAATGTTAAAATTTCCCTATAATTTTAGGGCGAGTTCGCCAAGTTCCTGCGAGAAGGTTTATATTTTTGTCCCCAGACAGGAATCCCAGACAGGACGTAGTGTTCCCAGAGTTTTTGCTGGGATTGTAGCGCTTTTCATTGAACAAAGAAGTTGGTAATAGAGTAAACTGCGAAACTATTTGAAGTGTATACTTCAATGTTTTTGTTTTTTAAAAAAATAATTTTTATATTTGTAACTAACTTCAGGTGGCTACTTGCGCAGTACTTCATTCATCAAGTATCGAAGCAGGGGGTACGGGGGTCCACCCCCGGGAAATTTTTGAAAATTAGCTTCTCAAAATCGCGGTTTAATGCTATTCCGACAGACGACAGTAAAATTGCTAGTTCGACATTAGAATCCCCCCCCAAATTTTTTCTCAGTGGCTCAACTTGCGCCATACATTCCCCCTGTGGGCGGCCCTGGGTAGAACCCTGAATGTATTATGATCATTTTCGTCAACCTCAATGGTACCAACAAGTATTTTTGAAGTATAACACGGATTATAGAGTGTAAAAGTTATTTTCTGATTATCTGGATTCATATTTAAGTAATACTACATGTAAAACGGAAATGTGCTGATAAACAAATCCTTGAAGTTGTAAAGTTGATTACTCCTACTGTTGATTAATAATTTTATTTGTTTTTGTTTTTCATTTTAACTCCCAGGAACTACTAATAAGTAATAACACAAACCATATCACAGTAGGATCACCATATTACATTCATAATTCGTGTGATAATATATGTATATTTTATCATTTAAAATGCAGTTGTTTGTTTACTTCAATCCTCTTTGGGTTGATTATTTGCATAGAATCATGTTATTCTTTCACATTCATGTTTTATACTTTATTCTAAAGTTACACCCTTGCTGTTTCTTATTTCTTTATTTTTTTATGATTTTAAGTTTTTCCGTGTTTGTTTACTTTGGTATAGATTTTCGCAGTCACTTCCATTTACTTTACGTTATTGAAATAAACTCTATAGTCTTCACGTCAGTCTTCCTCTTTTCTTTACGTTTTTTTTTTTACTCTTTCTCCAAACCTAATACTATTTTTTCGTTTACAAGATTCTGTTCTTTGTGTAACAAAGTTACGTTTTATTTCGCCCTGTTTGATGCAGTTCCAGCGTTCAAAATGTCTGTTCTTTATGTGTCTTTTGGTATGTATATAGTATATTCGTATTCACATATTTATTTCGTTTCGCCGTTAATACTTTATTGATGCGAAAGTTGGAGTACGACCCTAGCAGAGGAACAAAAATTGCATGTGTTTGAAAATGAGTTGTTTTTTTTTAAAAAAAAAAAGGATATACGGGTCGAAACGAGATAACCGGAGAATCAAGGAGAGTACATAATGAAGAATTCCACACACACTGTACGATTCACCCAATGCAATGTGGACAAAATGTCTGTTTTGTAGACTGTAAATTTGTAAAAGACAGTTGGAAAAGGTGGGGGAGTGGTTGTGGAAGCCTTATAGCAAAGTTTCGCAAACTGTTTTCAAGTGCGGACCAATTTTATTGGTTGGAAGATTCTACTGACCACCCTACTCTTACCCTCTTCAAAAACATGTTTACACGCTTTTATATATTAACTTGCTCTGTAATCATCTCTGGTACAAATCTTGTAATTGATTTTTGACTCACTTCCCATCATCCGATTTCTTTGAAATTTTGTAAACTTGTGTGCATCCGATGACAATACAATATTCAATAATTAGATATACGATAGAATAATCCAGTTAACTGTAATTAATTAATTAATTTAAAAATGATTTTAAAAAACGACGCTTTTTTAAGATGGCCTAAAAAGTAAAAAATAATAAATTGAATTAATCTTATGAATCGAAAAATAAAAGCGTGGGTGCTCTTGCTTACCTTATCATAAAATCACAATATCTAAGAGCACCCACGCTTTTATTTTCCGATTCATAAGATTAATTCAATTTATTATTTTTTACTTTTTAGTCCATCTTAATAAAGCGTGTTTTTTTTAAAATCCTTTTTTAATTATTTTTTTAAATTAATGTTTTGAGTTAATACCGGCATACTAATATATTTCAAATAGTTTTTATTTATATTCCCTCAATTTTATATTAGAATTAATGGCTGGAAGAAAATACATATTACTTTCTTTTAATTAAAGATTTTTAAGGCCTTTAGGCAGCTTTGGCTTAGACCGGATGGATGATCATTGAAGAATTGGTGGAAAGAAGAGTGAGGAAAGCTGAGAACTCCGAGAGAACTCACGCATACTGTGTTACTCACGCATACTCACGCATAAAGCCCACATGGACCGAGCTGGGATCAAACCAAGGGATCCCATGTACCAGAAGTGGGCACTCTATCACTGCGGCCCACATATTAGTTTCTTTTTAATAATATACATCAATATTTTATAGATCTATAAGCCAACTATTCTTTTCAGAATAGAATTTGTATCATCTCTACCTTTTTTGTACACTTCACCGACAAAAGATCTGTCGATCACGAACATTGCAAAGTAAGGCGCGCGCTCTTACCGTTACATTAACGAGCGAGTGTATAATTCTACAACCTTTGAATAGTTATTGTATTCTTATAGGTTCAGACGAAATTAATATTCCTGATTCCCATTTATACTGTGTGATACGAAATTCTCTTGAACTTGGCTTTTCGTTTTTTTTTTTTGTTTTTTTTACTAATTTTCAATTGAGTCTAGACCACAAGTACACGGACCAAAGTTTGTGGAACGCTGGCTTATAGAAAAGTATATATGTGTCAGTCACGAACCTTGATAAAAAAATTCAAATAAAAAAAAACTGGAATCTTAGGTGAAATTTCTTTTTTCTATACATGTGTCAGTCACGTAGAGCCTTATTATGATTTCGTTAAGTAACAGTTCGCGCTATGTAATATTGTATATTCTTTTTCTCTCTCCTTTCCTCTCTTTCTCTCTGTGTGCTTATGTATCTTCATGCCTCAAACGTTGTGTGCCGGAAGAGAAAGGGAAGTGTCTCATTGTGTTTGACGCCAAAAACAATGTGGTCTCAGAATCTTCCTCTTCCCTCTTCCCCATGTTTGGCGTGTATTTGTTTGTGTGTGTGTGTTTGTGTGTGAACACATTCCTTTGACACTCTCCGCGCCAATCCGTTGTTAAAATTAAGTTGGATGTGGTTTCCGTGATATCAGGTTGTGTCGCTTCTAATCTGATTGACTCGCAATCAGGACTCATTTCACGTGAGTTGGAGCCACTTCTCACAAACCGCCGTTGCCTTGACAACTGCATCTGAACCAAAGCTGGGCTCACCCATGCACTGTCCTTAGCTCTCCACCCGCGAGTAGAGCGGAGCGGAGCTAGTCAGTCGTCTCTGGAGGAATGGAACCGTAAACCCTTCCCCCCACCCGTACACTCACATGGACCAGCGAACACGATCCCGCTTGTGGTTAAGCACAGAAAAAGGAAGCTTGAGCAGGTTTAAATTGGATTCCAAGTTCACGCGGAGCGAGAGAGTGTTAAATAAAACGTTGAATGATTGAGAGAAAAAATTCATGTCAGAGTTTTGTCTTTTAGCTACATGAGATGGTTCGACGCTGAACCGCATCGTGCGAATGTCCAAGTTCATTCCAAGAGGAGTCTACAAAGACTGAAAGAAATTAGAATAAAAATAGGCTCAAAGGAAGAAATTCTTATACAATTTCAGTCCATTGCATTCACAAAGAGAAAAAGTAATTAGGTGCGCAAAAGATACTTTCGCCTGAGTATGAAATAGATGCCTCACGGGATTACGTACCAGAGAAAGAGAAACAGGAAATATCTTTTGTGATAAAATCTAAGTTAGGTATTCAAAAGAGCATGCATGGTACACTATAGCAAAAACAAACCTACCAGGAATGGTGGATTAATCTATTTAGGGTCCCCTGGGCTATCAGTTTCAGCTCTGGGCTAGAGATTGTGCTATGGTCGCTGTTACCTGTGCTCTATAGTGGTATGGTTACTGATTTGCCTTTTGCGAAGCCCCTGAACGATTGGGGGCCGCGGGCTGCAGCCCCTGTAGACCTCCTTAATCCGGCTCCGCCTGCCAGTTGTGGAAAACGTCAGGCAAATCTGTCTCGACCAAACGGGAGAGGGTTTGTTTCTTTTTCTCCTTGCGAGGAGCAACAAACAATACAAGAAAATTCCAAAATGTTTGTTTCTTTTAAGAGGAGTATACGAATATTTAGAGAAGTTACGTAGGATGTTTTAACAATTTAAGAGCTTGATAGTTACTAACATTTAGATCTGGCTTGAACTCAAAAAAGAGAAAGGTGATTTGGTTTTGACAAGAGGTTTATTCCCAGCAAGCTAAATGCCGACCCCGACGGCGTCCCGGCCAACTAGTAGTCCGGAAATAGTTGGGGGAAGTTCGGCGCGAGCCATAAATGGATTTTGGTTGTCGGGCCATTTTCCGGGCCACCGTCGGACCCCTGCTTGCCGGCATATGTGGCGTAACCCCGCCCAGCACCCGCCCGCCGATGTCGGTTCCACCTTCGCCGACCAAGTGCCGTTGTCCGGCCGACGTCGCTTGGCTTGCTGGGATTAGCTGTTTGACTGTGGTCCCTCGTCAGGGTTTTTTCTCAGCCATATCAGGCAATGCCGAGATGTTACCTTCAACTTAGGCCCTTCTCTTATCCTTTTCTCTACCCTGTTTCGGACTGACTATAAAGTACATAAATAAATTCAAATTATATATATATATATAACTTTATGACTATATAACTTTCAGGCTGTATTGAGCTAAAAGCAAGGATTTGCAATTAGGAAAAAGTTCAATCATGTGTTTTGGAGTTCAGCAGTTTTAAGATGAAGAATAGGCCAGGGATGTACATTTAGAGAGTTTATCTTGACGATGAGAGTTTTGGTAAGAAAAAGAAGAGCCCTGGTGGAAATCACTGTGGCTTGTGGTTGGCTGACTTGGAAAACTGCATACTAGTTTCGAAGGTACTTTCAGACCCAATCAAGAGTGGTCCTAATATCTGTCAGAGCTGTACCCCATACAACTGGATGCATGGACGTCTGAAGATCGTCTTTTAAGTGTAGGAGCCTAGCCACCGGCGAACAGAGTGTTTTGGAGGAACCAGACACAGGATCCAGGTTCGACTTGCTGTAAGATAGCTTTCCGTTTTTATAGGAGTTTATGACTTAAGAGGTTAAGAAGGAAAAGTAATCTCGGACACCAGCGCAAAAGGCACAATTTACCACGGGTGCGAAGGAAAGATGAGCACGAGCACGAGCACAAGGCACAAAGTACCACATCGATTGAACACATTCAAGAATCGAGGATAATTTTGACAGAAGAATAGTCTACATAATAATAATGTAAACATCAATATTAGCCATACTCTTAATCTGAATACAATATATACATTTCTGAGAAGTCTGAATAATCTAGAAAACCTAAGAGGTTTCTGATTTTCATCGGTAACGTTACTAGAATGTCCAGTTTTCTGACATTTTCCTGGAGACTTACTGAAATATTGTTATAGTATTCATTTTCGAGCATACTGAATACACTGGATGAGTAAGTGGTTAAGAAGGCTGGAATAACCGTGGTTTCGAGGATATGGCAACACAAACCATGAGAGAAGTTAATTAACTCCGCAGATCGTGTAGTATTGTACTTTATAAATATACACATAGTTTACTGTGCGCTATTTTCTCTCATTGAAGTTTGAAACAGATTCCAAATTTTTATGAAAGAACTTCATGATGGTTTAACAAAATTGCTAAAAGTATCTTCAAATTCGTCAAAGAGAAAAGCTTTTAGATGGACTACCCATGCATAGCTTGTTAGAGTGATACCACTCCACATTGTTTCCTGGTTCCTTCAGACTGCGAGTAGATTTTGCTAAATAATATTCTGAAATTCTTTCAGGAACAAGATGTTGCAAAATATCTTAAATTGTCAAATTCTAGCTTAAACTCATATATCTCGTGTGTTGCTCTTGTTCCATCCCTCATCTCCTCCTGATTTTTTTCGCTTTCCTTCTTCCTAGGTTCTTATTTTGAATCCCGAATTTTAATGCTTTCTCGGTTACTTTTCTCATTTCAACCTGGCTACGCTCTTCCTGTTCCCACGCCTCCCTTCATTCTGTTTGACACCAGACGTTTCTGTTGGTCCTTCGTGTTTTCATTTGTACCTACGAAGCTACATTAAGATTATCTTGTTCTTTTCTACTTCCTTTTGCATCCGTACACTGTAAAAATAGGAGATACAACGTTCATCCAAAAAATGGAGGCAGCTGAGCTGCCTCCACTTTTTGGATTAACCTACATTCAGCCAGTTTTCGGTTGAACGTTTTACTTTCCACAAAATTTCAAAATGCATGTATACATTACATATATATGAGTGTTCCAACGTATTTCATTCAATCTGAGCATTTTTTTAAAGTAGAAAAGAATAAAAGGAAATATTCCTTTAAAATTAAAAAAAAATAGTTGAAGTGGTTGGGTTTTGATCCACGGTCCACAAGCACACTGGTCAGACGCTCTAACCACTTCGCTACGAAGACAGTTGGTGACTCTGGCTTTCCGAGCGAGCTATAGTTGTACTGTGAAGGAGGTTAATTATTAACTCGTTTTTGATTTTACTACGAGGAATGTCTCGTGAAAAAAAGGAGAGATGCTTTTGCTACAGTGTAAAGATTTATACCTAACTTAATTTCTCGGCCCACCAGTAAACTGTTTGTTGTTCACAGTGTAAAGGCAATGTAAACACTCAAACTGGCGGGACGTTCAGTGACAAGCAAGTAACGTTTACTCCTGTTACTGGATTATAGCATATCCAACTAAGGCTTAAACTTCATCCACAAAAGTATGTAATCTCAAAATTGCCTGTTTAGCTTACACTTCGATTAAAAAATGACCGAGTTTTAAGCGTAAAATAAGTTGAACGTTCGCGGACAAATCACTTTGGCCAGTTTCAACCCATTTTCAGTTAAACCTTAAGCTATTACAAAGAAAGTGTTTAAGTTTAAAATGGAGTTAATTTTACACTAAAAGGCTTACACTATATCCACGTTTAAGAGTAAATACAACAAAACGCTAATTTTCGACTTTTATTTCTCCATAAAGCGGAGTAACTTTCATCCATTTCGTGTTTCCATTTTTTTATCCCATATTTTCTCTAAGCTACTTTAAACCAATTTTCACCTTACGTGTGAGGTGCGGCTTGAGAAAATATATTAGCTGAGTTTATTTTCCATTACAATGAATATAAAGGGAAAATAAATATTCAGCTTTATGATCGTTTACCGGGCATAAACTGAGAGTTCATTGCATTAAATGTAGGTAATAGATTAACTACACTGTCAGATTTCCCGAACTTCTTGTGTATGCAAACAAAACTAGGCATACCTTGAGACAGTCTTAAAGTAAAGGAGATTTTTCTGCAATGCTCTAAACATTGAGTCTAAAGCAGCGTTCCGCAAAAGTATTTTCAAGTGCGGACCAGTTTTATTAGTTGGGAGATTCAACGGACGCCCCTGCGCCTGCTCAAGGACAGACCTGGAGGACCACCTGTTGTTCGCGGACCACAGTTTGCGGAACGCTGCTCTAAAGGAAAATTTGACAATAAAATTTCACGAAATGAAGTAGCTAATTCACTCTGCGAATTCGGATCGTTTGGTGGGAAAGAGTTTGTGTTTATTGATCCCTGACAACCGTTCTTGATGCAATGCCTGCACGATGTAACTCTCAGTTGAGGATTCATTGACTGTAATGGGATTTGCTGAAGGCTAGGTGATGATGTTAGTCACTACAACTGAGTTACGTTGTGTTGCGATAATCGGAATGCATTTCCAGAGCATGATCATCGTCATCAGCCACGTCGTTGGGATTGTTGTTGCTTAAAGCCTGCAGTTCCTCGTTGACATCCGTCAAGGGTCAGTGAGCTTAGTTCTTCATTTTTTGTATGTAGATCGTTGTCGAGTTTGTTATGGGCCTGCAGGTATTTTAAACATTTGACTGAAGACATGTGACAATTAAAATTCACCAAATGTTTTAATTTAAGAAATGGAGGAAATTAAATAAAAGAAAAGAATCTGCCAGATTCAAAGTCAGTTGATTTAAAACCATCATTGAATAATGTTTATGGGCTTTCCACCGTTCTCGACTTATAAATCCTAAAATGGAGTAAACTAATCAAATAAAAAGGACCTGAAAGATTTAGAGTGAGTAAGAGCTTAGCTCGCACAGCTCAAGAAATTGTTATCTAGAGTGAAGATATTGAGACTGGAATAGTTGTAGTAAAAAAAAAAAGGTAATATGATTTTCATCTCATAAAAATTACTGGAATAACGAAATTTCTTTCGTACTCTTAATTTGAACGGAAACTGATTATTATCAGCAATGAGTAGAGCTCATATAGTTTGCAAAAAGAAAATTGTTGAAATCAATAATTTCTTGAATGTTTCTCTTTAACGGTTAGTGACAATTTTCAACCCATTCTTGAATTTTGACTTAAAAAAATATTTATTCACATTTTCACACAGTTCATGTAATATTTGCATTTATAAGGTGTAATATCAATAAAATAGAGAAGTTTGACATTCTACCTACGTATACCATAGTTCAACCAAAGGTTTGCCTGTGATTTTGTATTTAAAGGTCTTGAATATTAGAGCAAATATTTTGCATTCTTCATGTTCTATTTACATTTGGTCAAGAATGTGCACGATTTACTTATCATTTTGTGTTCGCAATTATTCAGCAAGTTACTGCTCCTAAATCTGGGACTGCTATTTTCTCTAATCTCATTAACAGTATACTTCGTCTTTTGGGTGGCTCGTCGTCATTACCTCAGATATTATTCAAGAAAAATATCTGCTGAGGGTAGAGGCGAGTTCCTCTAGGGAAGCTTTAGTAAATAAGTTATAGAATAGTGATGAAAGGTCACTTGAATGACAAAGTTGCCACACACACTGCCTCAGATTCAGACCTGGCAAAGTTGGTATCATTCAGAACTTCCCCTTAAATCTCGGTAACAGAATGTACATTATAATAATTCTATACACTAAAAAAAGCTAGCTACCCTTTTCAGCTTGTTCTTACAAGACTTTGTTTTGACTTGACTTTGTTCTTACAAGATGCACAAGTTGAACTAGTGCAAACACTTTGCGTTCGAATAGCCGGTGCAGCTTGCACCTGCTGTTCGCGTGGTTGGTCCTAGTGCAAGTAGTGTAACCTTGTGCAACTATTTTCTTCTCCTGTTCATGAGTGAGTGCATCTGAGTGCAGACAATTGACAATCGTGTTGCGTTCTCAAGGTCCATCCGAATCCACCATTTAGCACCCTTGATTATGCCGTTGTACCGTTTGATGCGCCGTTGTTGCTATCCCAATTGAGCGGCGTAGGGCGTAATGAAGGGTGTGTATCGACGGCACATCTTGTGTACACTTGGATGTAACGTATCCACCGTTTGTGCGGCTAGAAACCATATTTGAAGAAGGAAAAAGTAATGTGTTAATTTGAAGATATTAAATATGTGTGTGTTTTAGTTTCTTTTAAACTTTTCTTAATAGTTCGATAAATTTCCGCTAATAAATGCAATCGTTTGTGGAAACCAGTTGTTATGACTTACGGTGATTTGTGGCCCACGCGATACATAACTGATTTCAGATCAGTTTCATTAGAAATAATGGACAAATTTTACTTTGGGGGCCCTAAATGTGTAAAATTTACAGGAGAATTGTAATGTTTGCAAAGCGTGTGGAAGAGTTGAAACGCAAAATAAAACAGTTTCAAATTATGAAATGAAAGTGAAAGAGGGGAAAGTACGTTGGAGTGTTAAAGGCAATGTGCATAGCGTGTAATAAAAATATCTCACATTACATTTCTCTAACCTGTCTTTGCTCTTTCGACACTGTAGTCCGTGATTTTGAAGCATAAATACGTGACATACAAAGCATTCATGTAGTTCCGCATCTGTGGATAAACTAGAGTGCGTATTTAACGAAATAATAATGAGACATAATTTTTCATAATACTTTATAAATTTCTGGTTGTTATTAGGTTTTATAGAAGTGTCAGTTTAAATTATTTGGAAGGGAATGACGTAGAGACCGTACATATGTCTTTAATAGCTGGCGGAACCTGGGGTCCCAGAAGTAAAGTTTATCCTAAATAATAGGGATACATTTATCCCTTACGCAAGCAACTTAACCTTTGTTAATTACCCATGTCTAACTTCGTACACATGAATTAAAAGAGTGTAATGTTATGTATAGTGCGGACCAGGTAATGTAACCTATCACGGAGCTGCTCTATTGTAAACACTTCAGAGCCCTTGCACTCTTTTAACTTTTTCGTATTTGATGCAATCTAGCCTAACCTTGCTTTAACGTAGCGTGTTGAGTCTCAAGCGAGAATATGAAAGACATGAGACTGCATGAAAAAGTTAAGAATATTAGGGTCGTGCAGTGATTATAATCGAGTACACCCCTAAACAAATTACTTTTGTTATGTGAAGGTTGCATCACGTTCTTGGCGTTGTCGTATCTAATGAGAAACGGTATTATTGGATTTTGTACACGGTAGAAAAACCACATCTATAAATTTACGAATTAATATAAACCTCATGCCAACAATAGCATGTAGACACATAAGAAAAGGAAAGTACTTGGTTTAGGAGTAAATGGATGATCTGCTCGTGTAGAGCTTGTCAGCTTCTCTTCAGGTTACATTAAATTTGATAACGTTGAAAATAACAAAAAAATCTGACCGAGTACTCCCGGAACATTAACCCCACTCATGCTTTATTCTCACGGGA
>JAGDQP010057988.1:0-12638 GCA_022664845.1 Lepisma saccharinum
GTTAATAATATTTTACTACAGTAGTTGGGAATTCTGATGAAATATTGTGTTGGAGCTGAAACAGTGTAAAATTTGCTTTCATATTGTGTTTGAGTAATTAGTATATGAAACATGTCAAAATTATGTTGCAGTCAACTGGTGAAAATGCCTCTGGTAATGTTGGCCAATTTCAAATCACTAGGAGTTACAACACTGAATTGCAAGTCTCGTCTTATGAAAGTTGGAAAGCTCCGCAGAAATTAAACATATTTGTGAATTGTAGGACAAGTTGGTAAGAAATTTATGTTTATTCTTTAAGAAGGAGAGTTCCAGAATTAGGGGTAAACTTTTCACATATTACTATCCAAACGGAGTGAAGGAGTTTCTCTTACCAAGAAAGTGAAATGTTGTGCTGCTAAGTTTCTTGAGAAGAATTCTAGTTTTAAAAATGAGGCAGTTTATAGGGAACCGTGACCTTTAAGCGTTCGGAAACAGAATATGTATAATCATTGCCTTGAGCAGGTAACAACATTGTCATTGCCTAATTGCTGAGTGTCTGGTTACATTTTTAACACGTAATTGATTCGTTATTGTAATGAATAAGTATGCTATTTTAATGAGCCACCAGCTGTGAAGATCCACGACGCTGTTCGATGCCAATCCACACGGACAGTAATTACTGGTAGTGGTTCGTTAGATATAGTTCGATTTTGCCGGTATTTTAAATAGCATTAGCAGCTAGTAAAATAACAATTCTCTCTCGTTCCTAACCACATTACATTAATAGGGTGTGATACGATTAATTACGTGTCCGCCCAACACTAGCAATAAACCATGCGTAATGGTAGGAAGCGTTTAAGTGGTGATGCTTAAAGAAAAGCAGTTAGAAAAAATAGAAAAGAACAGGAAGTTGTAACAGTATTTAACTTTTATCGAAAACCAGAAACTGGATATGGATCAGGATCACCTGATAGCAAAAGCCACCGGGAAACCACAAAATCTGGACTATGACAAAGATTTTGTTTGATCCTGGTTTGTGGCCTATCAATGATAACACTCGAGAGGAAATAAAAAAAAATCCGCAAATCACGGATCACTGTTTAAAATCACAGATTTTGCTGAAGAACAATCAAACGTATCATTGTTATCCACAGAGGACAGATTTTCTCATCACTAATATCAGTCACTGTCAGTGAATGTGAACGCCAATCGCTTAACCTCTGCGTAACATATCACAGTTTTACTCGTAAATCGAACAAATTATTAAAGAGGTTTCGTTTTAAGATAACTACTTCCTCCACAAAAATAAAATCTAATACTAACCAAAAATTAACATGTAGCAAAACATTTATCTTTCATTTTGAAGGCATAAGCCGTCTCCAAAAAATATGTATAAGAATAATTGTGCTATAACTTGTGAGTGGCTTTTACACAAAGTATTATGCTAAATAATCAACCATTTTTTAATTTTTTTTTTTTTTTTTGCTAGCTGAAGCTAGCACCCCCAGAGAGCTACACCCTCTATTTGGGATGGGAAGTTGGATAAAAAGGATTGGAATTGGAAAATTTTTTTGATGGGCTAATTGTTTTTACTTTATTTTGTTAATTCTTTAGTATAACATATCATCTAAATGTTTTGGTCTTCATGAGCTTTGCTCATAAACATATTTTAGGTGAGGAATAATCTTGATAATGTTATGGATGATGGAGGTGAGGTGCTATTTCCCGTCACAACACTTTGGCAACAATTAAGACGAATGTAATAATGATTCTTCTGCCCAGGGGCGACTCTGAGCTTAATGTAGACGGATGAAGCCCTGTTAATACACTAATGGGTTACATTGCAATTGATGAGGGTGCGATATAGTGAGGGGTGTCGTGCGAACGATATGCAGTGATGATGTCAGAGTCCGGATGGTTAGGTGGTAATGTGTAATGATATAAAGTGAATAGTAAGGATAGCGGTGAATGTTTATGTTTGGCGTTTGTGTTGTTGTGATCATGTGTTTCAAGTATGTCTTGGAATAATGGGTGCTGTGTTTCCATTCTCTTTGTAATGTACTTGGTTCGGAGTGTTTCGAGGTGTAATAATAAATGGGGAAATGTAATTCTTTCGTACAACTCTCGTGTCGGACTTGGTTGTTTTATGCGGAAAGCGGTTCTCATGGCGTTCGAGGATTTGTAGTTTCTTGTATATTGGGTGGTCGGCTGCGATCCAGGCTGTAAATCCGTATGTTAACACAGGTCTCAGGAAAACTTTGTAAGTGTTGATTACTGTGTTTGGTTTCAGTCCCCAGCTCGTTCCAGTCAGTCTTTTAAGAAGGTTAAGTCGGTTTTTAGCTTTTGTAATGATCTTCTGAAGATGGGGGCGCCAGCTGAGATGATGGTCAAATATTAGTCCAAGATAGGTAACTTGTTTGGAAGGTCGGATTGGTTCATATAGGACTTTGAGTTCGAGGCGAGATGGATTTCGTTGTATGCGGGATCTACATTTTGGGGGTAGAAAGACGATGGCTTGAGTCTTGTTAGAATTGATAGTAAGTCCCCACTGACAGCACCATGATGTGAAGATGTTAATGGCGTCATTCATTGTGCGATTGATATGTTGAATAGTCTTACTTATAGCTAAGAACGCGGTGTCATCAGCGTATTGAAAGATGTGTATGTTTTCTGGTAAGGGTGGTAAGTCTGCAACGAAAAGTAAGTACAGGAGAGGTGAGAGGGCTGAGCCTTGTGGTACTCCACAGTGTAGGAAGATAGGATGGGATAGTTCTGAATTTATTGATACGTATGCTAAACGGTTAGTGAGGAAGTTGAAGATAAATCGTAGATAGGTAATAGGTAGTTGAAATGAGCGAACTTTGTGAATGAGTGCTTTATGCCAGACTTTGTCGAATGCTTTTTCTAAATCGAACAGAACCAGACATGATGGATATGAAGTGTTGAAATGATTAGTGATCATGTTAGTGAGGCGAAGGAGTTGGTCGTTAATACTGAAGGAAGGACGGAAACCGGCTTGGTGTAGTGGAAGGAGGTTGTGTTGAACTAGGTGTAGGTGCAGGCGGTTGACAAGAACTTTTTCAAGGATTTTGCTGAAGGTAGAGGTAAGTTGTATGGGTCTGTAGGAAGATACGGCTTCAGGGGGTTTGTTTGGTTTAAGAAACATGAGAGTTTTGGATGTTTTCCAGTGGAGTGGGATGTACCCGGTTCTAAGAATGAATGTATAGATAGAGGCTAATAGCTAAAGAAGAATGAGTGGTGATTCTTTGAGGTGTCTGTATGAAATGGTGTCCATGCCGGGGGCTGATTGTCGTTTATTTGCAAGGATGTCTGTGATTTCGTCTGCTGTGATTGGTGCTGTAAGTGGGTGATCTGGTAGGGGATGATCGTGGTTTGGTTGTAAGTGCGGTGATTGTAGATTTAGTCGGTCTGCAGGATGATGTCGTAATGGATTCATGGGGAGTGTCGGAGTAAAAATGGTTTGTAAATAATCAGCGCATGTGTCTGCTTTCTCTTTGTCTGTATGTAAAGCTTGGTCTTGATGAAGGAGAGGGTAGGTCGGTTTGCTGTATTTGCCCGTGAGATTATTGAACCGCTTCCAGTATTTTGTAGGATGGGAAGTGCTTGCTAAGGTGTTACAGGTTTTTGTCCATTGTCTTAGTTTGTATGCTTTGATATAGTTGCGAACTGTTCGTTGAAGTTGGCGGTGGAGGCGGAGTGATTCAGGGTTTCGTGTTCGTTGATAGTCACGGTAAAATTGTCGGGATCGTTGGATTATGGGTAGGTATTGAGGAGGTAATTTCGGACGGTAAGGGGTTATGGTTCTGCTAGGTATGTAATGATTTGATGCTTCTTTTATGGTGTTGGAGATGTGTTCTGTGGTTGTATACAGTTCGTTTTCATTTGTCGGTGGTGTCAGATGCTGAACGTTACTTTGAATATGTTCGCGATACCCATTCCAATTAGCCTGGTCGAATCTAAGAACTTCTCGACGTGTCAAGTTCGTTTGTTGTATTGGCTGGTGGCGGTGTTGTAAAGTGAGTTTGATAGGAGTATGGTCACTTCCAAGAAGGTCTAGAACTTCGACGGTGCAACGGTTTAAAAGATTGTTAGAGGTAATTACTATATCTGGTGTTGTGTTTGAAATGGGTCGAGTAGGTTTTGTGAGTTGATAAACTGTTCCGTTTGTTTGATATTCTATATAGTCATGGAAGTCAGTTTTTTCTCTGTCTGAACGGCTGTGAATATTTATATCGGCCATTATAATGAAGTTTCTGAAGTTATTAGAAATGTAGGCGAAGAAACTGTTTGGTATAGGGTGCCCTGGGCGAACATAGATGGTGGCCAAAGTTATGTAGTTGTGATGGTAGTAGAGAGTGGCAATAATATATTCAGGTAGGTTTTGAAGTTGTGGCTGGTATTGTCTGTAGGCTATTGAAGATTAAAAACCTATGGCCGTACCGCCGTTAGCTCTTTGAGCAGGAATTTGACTGTCTTGCTGGAGTAATGAATAGCTTGGAATTTTACATGACATGGATGATTTTAGATGTGTTTCGTTCAGCAGAAATGCGTGAGCATGTTCTTCTAATAAAAGTTGTTCAAATAGAAAATAGATGTTTATGGGCTTGAAGTGAGCGTATATTCATGAAGATAAACGTAAGAGCCATAAGAAATACGGAAAATGAGATTGTAGATGGTATGGGTTTAGACTTCTGTCTCAAGAGCATAGGCATGAAAGTGTGCATAAGGGCCTGAATACGTGGCATTGAAGTTAACGTGAAGTGTTGTTTTGGCTGCATATTGTATCTGTTGTAAGACGTTTTGTCGCTGAAAAGGATGAAGGTTCTGTAGAGCCACTGTTATGAATGAGAGCAGTTGATCTATTGTTATGGGTTGAAATACTGAAGTAATGGTTGTCTCCTGGTGCTGTTTAGTTTCTGGTGTTCGGATTGGGACGATGAACTCAGGTTTACTTTGTTCCGCTGCAGGTCTGGCTTTACATTTATAACTGAAAGTTGGATGTGGTTGACTGCAAGTGTTGCATTTCGGTGGTTGTTGCAAATTCGGACAGAATTTCGTGTTATGAGAACCAGTACAGAATCCACATTTAATATCATTTGGACATTTAGCTGTAGGATGTGCATTGTATAACTGACATTTCTCGCATCGTATGGGCATCGGAGGAGGTGAGTGAGAGGGTTCCACCCTGTATCGTCTCTTGTAGATATAAGCACCGTTTGTCAGCAGATCGTCTATTGTTTCTTGGTTGTTTGTTAGGACTCGTATCATGTAAGTTGGTTCTCCTTGTCTGGTTTTAATTCTGATACATTTTACTATGGAGTGTCCCTCTTGTTTTAATTCTAATTCTGCCTCATCGTCTGTTACACCTGGAGCCACGCCACGGATAACAACAGATAATGTTGGTGATTTGTGAGGTGGTTGTGTTTGACGGATCTGTTTGTTCTCAATACGTGTGATTTTTGCTGACTTTCCGAATATCTCGAAGCTATGACGGTTTCTGATTTTACTTGCAAGGTCCTTATCTGTACTGTGAATAACGATGCCATTTCTTGTAGGTATGAGTCTAGTGATGATGTCACGTGAGATGTATTTCATGAACTGCTGCAGAAGTTGTTTTGGATTCTGAAATTTTAGATCAATGTTAGTCAGCAAATATGAATGCGTTCTATTGACTGAAGATGATGTTAGATCTGGAAATTGTTCTCTATCGGTAATATCCATGTGCTGTTCCTGTTCTGTGTCCGAATCGCTAATTGTTTGAGTCTTCTTGTGAGGTGGAGAAGTTTGTCCTGATCGGTTTTCCATCGGTGAACGTGAGCGAGAATCTGAAGATGTATCTTGGTTTCTCTTATTGGTAACTTTGCCGATGTTCGTGTATTGCTGAGGTCCTTGTACTGTCTGTGGTAGTCCTGAGTGATATCCAAGATGGTCTGTCATGACTATGAAAAGGGCCAAAGCCCCCAGAAGTATTAGGATGACGGACAATTTGATGATGATAAGCCTTTGTGCAATGACTGCTATCTCAGGGCTAACTATTCCCTCCGACAATGAAAATTGCCGTCAATCCTAATTTGCAGGTATTCAACACAAGGTCCTCGTGAGCAAACTAACCATACAGAGTTAGGCTAGGTTAAGTTATGTGTAGCAAAATCCTGGCTTTCTCTTGTATAAGTTCGCAGCTAGTAAACACATCGAGGCGTTGAAATTTAGAGAAACAAAAAGGCATGAACATTGTCAGAAACAAAACTTGGTCAAAAAGCTTTCTTTAGATTGAAATGGCAATTCAATTCAAGTATAAACTTTGAAGTACTTTGCTTCGCTACAATCAGAAACTCAGAAGATTCCAGTAATAGTATTATCCTGCCATCTAGTGAGCAGCTTTGCCTTTATCAAACTCCATACAATGTTTTTTGTATGGAGGGCCCCGACCCGAAGAGGAAATCCAACCAACTAATAAATTATCATCATCCTGTGAAAATAATGTGCCCCAAATTCACAAAAGTTACAGATTTGTAATTTGCATGAAATCGTGAGAGAAAAAAGATGCAACTGCGCAAGATCGGTAAAATAACTAAACATTATTGTTTTTCCGCGTACCTGTTCGTTGAACAGGGTCCCCAAACTAATGTGGGACCAATTTTATCAATACACCGCCTTTACCAACAAATAAAATGTAATTGGGTCAAGGACGATATTTTATTAAAAAATTAAGAACGATAGTGTACAACAGACGGAATGAAAGTTCGTAAACAGTATTCTGTATTAGAATTAGCTACTTACGGGGGGGGGGGGCACCCGCCTTAGAAATGATTAACCACTTAATGATTGATACTGCATGAATGATATAAAATAAAACAAGCTTCAAGTTCAATGAAAAGTAATATATTTTAGAACATTGCTAGGGAAAGAAATAAGTGAAAAGCAAAACAGCAGGGAACGAATGAATTTACTTGTTGAAGAAGCTTTTTGCCTGAGCAGTTGCCTCCCATTTTTGACTAGCCTACTGCTTTCAACTTTACTTAACTCTTCCAGTCGCAACAGCTGCAGCAGAGAGAAGCTTTTCTCAACTGAGTTGGATAAAGTCATATCTAAGAAGTACCATAATGCAAATGCTTCTAAGTTACCTGGCAACTTTGAGCATTGAACACGATAAAACGCAGAAGGTTGATGTCAATAAAGCAGTCGACCAGTTTCTTACGTTAAAGAAAGGGAGAACAGTAAACGAACCATGGACCTACATCTAAATTTGTAAATATGTATATTCAATGTTGTAAATAAAATATTGTAGAGTAGAGAGCTTTGACTAATCTAGTAAACTACACCGTGGGCAGAAATGCAGAGTGTATTTTAAAAGTAATGAAAGAAAGGGAAAGGCTAAAGAAAGTTATAAAAGAGTTTTATGATGTTTAATCCTGACAGATGATATATTATTTAAATTTAAGTAGGTTTCTGTTTTATTTTATATTTTGTTGTTACTTAGACGCGACTTAATATGTAGGCTTCGAAATCTTAGGTTTGATCCTATTTTGTTCCTGAGCAGTTAATGGAGAAATTTCGTGTTTACATTTTAAGTCGCTATGAGGCAAAGGATGATTAATTTATAGAACCTAAAATATTCTAAATTAGCTTTTGATTGTGATTTCTTCCTTTGTAACACGAAAAGTACTGGAAACAATAACTGAAAATATTTTCTTCCTGAGTGAAGTGAATATATTCTAGGAAAGTGAAAACATTTCAAATATAGATTAACATTATGTATTAGCTTCATAGCATTTCTAGAAAAGTAAAGTAATAATATGGATATGCTCATGCTTTACCAGATTTCAACTATCAGCAACAATTCCAGGTAAGGGAAGTTCTATTAATATTTTAATTTCGTACAAGATTGGCTAGCTTAGAGTTTACTAAATAGTGTTGGAAGATAAGCTTCGAAGTACAGAATGAATAACGTGTTACAATGCAACCAAATGTAGGCCTAAGATACCCCTTTCTGTAATATAAAACATAAAATACTAAACAACATTTTAAAAACCTACAAAATCCTAAAATTCACTTTTTAAAATCCTAATTTGAACTTTTTAGATCCTAAAAATCCGAAGCCTAGTAATATGTTATTTTATTGGTTTATCTTTTTTTTTCGTCGAACACTAAGCGGGGTCCTCTTTCCCACTTTACTTTAGTCAGTCAATGCGTCGTGCCGTTACGCCGTAATCAGTAAAGTATTTATATAGGTCAAAGGTATAAAGGTTAAACATTCTTCTTGTAGGCTATAACATTTCATCAAAGGGCCCATTATTTTTTCAGCGGGGAAATTTTAATTTACTCGGAAATTAATGAGTGTATGTGATTGAATTAAAAGGCAAAATTCCTCCTTCATGCTTTCCTGCATATAGTCAGGGCCGGCCGAAGGGAATCTTTTACAGAAAGCCAAATGAGTTTTATCGTCCCTTCTTCCACGTAGTATGTTCACAGTGTATTATCACGTTGTTGACTATTTATAATTTTCACGGACTTTTAAATTTAAGGCAGTAACATATTTTCGTTATATTTTTACAGCGTTAGTTTCACCATGTTAAATATTTATAAGAACGGATTAACGATTTTTTTTAAAATTGAGAATCGTTATATGCAAAAAGGTAATATGTTCCAAAAACCAAATTTGACAGGGAACACGCAGACCTGAATAGCCCCTCTAAATGTGAATGTAAAAGAAACGATAAACAGGTTTCGTTTTTGGATAAGGTAAAGGCACCAGTTCCCCGCATGTGAAGATGGATTTTGCAGGAAGTGCTTTCTATAGATTATGTGTACAACAACCCTACATTTTTCACTTCGTTAGCAACTTCAGGTCTCGTGAGTTAATGTAATAGCATAAATCTATTCGTTAATTTGCATTATAGTGATAGAATTAGGTTTCTGTACAACCCTAATTTTGCTCCAGTAGTCGTCACCCTAAATTTTGCTGTTTCCCTATAGTCATCACACCAATGCACCAGTAATCGTCGCCCAATTTACTACTAATATTAATTTGGAAAATAAGTATGATCTCCTCTTTTTCATCTTCACTAGATTTGAACCTATCAAAATAAAGCGTGCTTCAAAGGAAGAAGACAGAGAGGGTTTGCTAGAAGGTTCTCAGAAATCCTTTTTTCAAAAACCTGTATTGACCCGGTGGAATATGTACGAATTTTAATTTGAATTTGAATTTTACTGACGCTTGCTCGAAAGAGTGAAGCTATAACCATGAAATGTTTATAAATTTAACATCATGTTAAATTAAATTTATCACTTTCTGGAGTAAAAATTTTAAGTAGCAGTTGTCCACCTGTAATTGACACCCGTGACGAACATTGGCGCAAAGTATGTTTGCCTTGCGCCAGTAGTCGCCATCTCCCAATGCACAGAAAGTTGCAGTCAAAGCACTCAAACTTGTAATCTGATAATTGATTTGATCACTAAAGAGGCATTTTATGTACATGTGACTTCTACGCAAAACTGCAAATTAGTAACAAGAAGGGCTACAAGCCACTAACCTGAGTATAACTTCGGCTCAGTACTCTTGTCACCATCCGAGGACGCCATCTGAGCGCCGGTCCTGGAGTACACCCAAGATTGTAAGAGAAGAGAGCGAGCCTGGGAGCTCGACCGTATTTATACGAGGTCACTAACTACGCCCTGGGTGACACAGCAACGCGTGACTCTCTCATGACCGGAAAACCTAGAACATTCGAGCTGACTTTTTCCATATATGACATTGGGATTTCACAAGAAGATGATTTCACAAAGACTATCTTTCCCTGTGTCCCAATCGTTACGTCTGGTCTTGTGGTCACTCTGTCGTCCTGCTTGCCTTGGCATGACATTTAGAAGTACTATTGAATGACTTATGCCAAACCCCAAGCAGTTCAGTGGAAACCACTTTTCAATTCTCAATAAAGATTATAATAGAAAGTTGGAATGAGTTATTATGAGGGCTTTAGTTTCGAATCCCGAAACCAACGTTTCGCCACAATAGTCAATTGAAACCCATTGCGGTATCGTGGATGTTGCATTACGCTTTGTAACACTTGTTTCAATTGGCTATTTAGCATAAATGCAAGGTACGCAGGCGTGTTTATAAAGGAGCGCTGAAGTTCAAAAAATGTTGCGGTCTTTAGATAATCCTCGCTCGAATAAATATATTAATGAACAGAGCTACTTGGTGATCAACATGCTTGATCACGCGAGGATTCTCTAAAGACTGTGACAATCCTTGATTTTTACTCCTAAGTAACATTGGTTGTTGAATAAGTTCGCACTTTGCTTTTATACTTCCTAATAACAGTGAAATATTTCATTATGGTTTAGTGCACGAAAATGTGCAATTACTTTGTACTATTTTTTCGTGAGGGCTGATTTTCAAAGACGCTTTCGATGGTTCCGATGTGGGTAAAAAGTAATTGAAACCCGTGCGGTTTCGTGCAGTAGTTTCATTACGTGGTGTAACGCTTGTTTCAATTGGCTATTTACGAACATTGCAAGCAACGCAAGCTCTTTTGAAAAGGAGCTCTGAAGTTAAAAAAAAAATCGCGGTTTTTAGATATTCCTCGCGCGAATAAATATGTTCATGAACAACAACTAATATATGGTGCGTCTACTTTAGACCTTGTTGATCAATGTGCTTGATCATGCGATGATTTTCTAAAGACCGTGACAATCCTTGATTTTTTACTCCTACGTAACATTGGTTGATGAATATATTTGCTCTTTGCTTTTAAATTTCCTAACAGTGAAATTTATCATTTTGGTTTAGTGCACGAAAATGTGCAATAACTATTTTTTTTTTCGATTTTTTTCTTGAGGGCTGCTTTTCAAACACGCTTTCGATGGTTCCGATGTGCGTGAATAGTCAATTGATACCCGTGCGGTATCGTGCAGTAGTTTCATTACGTGGTGTAACACATGTTTCAATTATATATGTCTATGTCCACACTTATTAGTTCCTGTAAGGGGTATTTTTAAGAGCTATATCTTATATTCCACACTTTAAAAAAATAGCAAGGGTCTTGGACAAGTTTGTGCGGTGAAGCAATATTTTAGTACGAATATAAGAAGTATAAGCTTTGAATATGGTTTCTTATTTTGAAGAAAAAAAAAACTTTATCCTATTATGATTCCCCATCTGTACCGACGAAACCATAATCGAAATACTAATTTGATCTATGTAATAGTCCTTGTAGTATTTTTAATAGTAATAATTATTTCATTTTTTGTGTCGTCTTGAAATACGACATTTAAATTCCATATCTAGGTGTATTGACTACGGTTTTTTGTACTTCAAGCGTTGTTCTACTTCCATTAGCTGTGAGAGTGAGGTGCAAGTCCTGCTATGAAGCAATATTTGTAGCTGAAATTTGACATAATTGGCTATATGGATAACCGCACTGTTGACACACGGCACATGGCATCAGAACTGACTGTTATACATAACTGACATGTCAAGGAACAATATTAATGAAAAACACAACCAATAATTAGCACTGATATTTCTGGGTTTTAATTTATTAAATGCCTTCAGCTTTTCCTTAACTTTTCCGGTCATCATTTCTCCGTACAATATTTTTATGTTGTACTTATTCATGCTTATTCTATGACGTAGTTCACATAATTATAGAGTAGGTCTACAAAGCGTTTTTATTTAATGAGAACAAAAAATATTAAAAAACTAACACTAACAAAGTATAAATGATTGAAGACTTGAGTTTTTTGATGTTACATCAATCGCATGAGTTGCATTTACCAGCAGATAAAATAGCTATTACACTAATTAAAACCGACCTCCACTATGTGCAGAAATCAACTTCATTGTGTACAACAAAATAAATAATCCTGCGTCATTCGCTCATTTAGTAATTTGCACTTTCTGTTTCGCTCTTTTATCATGGAATAAAAAAAAGTGGAGCAATGACTTAAACTCTAGCTCTGTTCAGCTTTTACGTGAGCAAACCGTGTAGCCATAGCTCAGTTAGCAGTGTGTTGGCTTAGCAATAGCAAGGTCCTGGGAACGATCCCAGCAGCCGCCCTTCCTGACTGCGTTTCACGTTATTCCTGTCATACCAGGCAAATGTCGGGATGGTACCTACTAACTAGGCCCTGGCCGACTACTTTCCAACATAATCTCTCCCACCTACCTATTCCCGGCCTGAGATTTCCTGGACAAAACAAGGTAAAAATAATAACCTTCTAATTTGATCCCCACCATTTTAATAAGAGCAATATATCGATCTGGAAGTCAAATTTTCGTTCAAGACAGTTCAGAAAGATTACTCAGTCTCCTCACAACAAGATTCCAGTTTTGGCCCGGTATCCACGCCGACGGTAACACACGCCGGCTGAAGGCCACTAAGCCACTTCCGATTTACTGTAGGGTATTCCATTTACCATCATTGAAATGGTAATTTCATGCACTGAATGGTAATTCCGGAGGTTGATAACTTATATTTACTTCAAGAACAAAGCAGTTCTATATACCTGCTATTTTCTTTCTGTCTTCAGCTGCCAGGAAAAGTCTCCCTATTTCCTTAGAATGACCTACGTTCATTGGCCATACTTCTACAAGAACAGTACCATCAGGCATAACTGTTGCCAACATTGTAGAG
>JAGDQP010057990.1:0-12638 GCA_022664845.1 Lepisma saccharinum
TTTATTTGTTCTTTCGTTGTATTTTCATTTACTTCAACCATGTTCAAACCCTGCTCAAAACAATCATGAACAAATAAAACAAAGGAGTAAATGCTTACTTTTCATTATTTATATGTATCGTAATGGAGAAAAATGTGTTTTCCAGGGTATAATTTTCTCCGTAGTGATCTCTATTTCTGAACAGAATCGAGTCATGTTTTTCGCTAAAGTGCAGCTTCAGTTTTTACTCAATAATTTGCAGGAGAATATATTGTTAACATGTACTATCTTTCAAGAAAGTAAATCCCACTTGTTGGAGGCGCTGGAATCGAATTTTCCAACTATGAAAAATTGTGCAATGTACATGCACACTTGCAACTACTTGTACTCAGATTCTTTGATAGATGTGTTTTGTTTGTATATTCCAGAATACTTCTCATACATAGCAGACATGGTAATAAAAGATAATATAGAGAAAAGACAATTCTATTCCGTAACTACAAAACAGAAACATACTCAGTATGTAAAAATTAACTGGTAACTGAAATGAGAAAAACTTTTTCACTGCACTTACCATGGTGTAGTGGTTAGCGAGTTAGCGTTCTATTCAAAAGGTTATGAGTTCGATTCCCCACATTCCTCTTTTCTTTCTTTTGTATGCGAATAATACTTAAATACATTTAGAAAATCACCTTTGTTCTTCACCCATAACTAACCATTCTATTTGTAATTGCAGTGAAATATATTTTTAGTTTGTAAAGTAACGGCTTTAAACTCGATAATGTTATTCATAATGTTTCGGAGTCTTTAGGAAAATTCAAATTGGTCTTCGTGACTTCTATCTTACGGTCAATCATGCATTATTTTTTATTTATAAAACATCAATTTAAGGGAGCAGAAAAACAACGATAATACACAGTAACCCAGTATAACCCGTAAGTTGAATAAAATGCAAACGCATTTTACAGCGAGGAACAGAAGCACACAACTCGTTCTTTCCCTCGCGTCTCCCAAATAAATTTTAACAATTTGTACTAGATGGCTCTCTCTTTAGCATAGATTTGCACTCATCCGAGCTACAAAAGCAATCTGGGTTCGAATTTCTTGAATGGAAAATAGCTTCGAATTATCATTTTTGTATTTCGTTTCTGTGTCATTCCTTTTCACGTTATAATGTTGAACGGTTTTGCATTTTGATTTAATTTTGTGTATTTTATTTTCGTTTCCTGTTCCTAGAGGTAAAAATCAGCATTTTGCTTGCCTCCGAATTGACAATATATGAAACAGAAAGCTCTCACGTGCCCAACATATTTCTCAAGTTTTCAACAAATCTTGCGTATTAATCCCGTGAATCAGTTGCGGGACTACCTGTTAGGAGCAGCAAGCAGACATTTCAGGTGGGATTGAGCGTAAACTACGGAATTGCTTAACTAAGAACATAATTTATAATAGAACATATTTTATTAAAGATGGACGACGCCAAAGAAAGGTAGTAAGAAATATTTATTTCGGCAATGCAAACATGAAGGAAAGATATCATGTAAAGAACAATTAACAGGAAATATTTGTAGAATAATTTATTTCTGAAATATGTAGATATTTATTTTTAATTTCGAAAGGAATTGTTTAAAAGAAGATACAAGTTTATAGTTTTAGGTCCCCTAAACCGCTTTACTTAAAAATGTGGATTATAGAATTCAAATTTTATTTAAGACCTTCAGACAGCTTTGGCTCAAGCTACATGTAATAAATAAGAAGAGCATTACAAATACAGCGTTTGTCTCAGAAATTTGACCAGAATCCTGATTAAGCCTTAGCATACAAATGTTAGCTTTCTCAAATACGACTTTACTTAAATAATAATAATAATAAATCTAAAAGAATTTTGGAAGTGTTACAACTAAATAAATTTGTAACAGTAATATTTTCATTTTAGCTTCCTAATAACAATCCAGAAAATGAGTCAGAATCTGATGTTAAAATTCAGCAATAAATCTTTTATATAACGTGAGCGATGGGAAACAAATTACACGGTAACGAAGAGACAAAACTCCTTATGCACTGTTCATTTACCCTTTGTGTCTGTTTTATGTATATAGAAGTCACATTCTTAAATTACCTAGTTATAAATGAATTCATAAAAGTCTAGTAATTTTAACATTGCGTACCACACACAGAAGTTGATATAAGTGGTTCGGAGTCATCGATTCCGCCATCGATTTTCAGTTTGGGTGGCGGTGTAAAGTCAAAATTGGGAGAGTGTAAGTGGAGATTTGCACAGTTTCTACCGATTTTTGGCCGTAAAAATTTTGAAATTGGGGAGTGCTCTTGAGAATTTGGGGAGTGACACTCCCACAGAAGGGGGAGTCTGGCGGAATCACTGTTCGGACTCCACGTTAAACTGTAGGTCCCGTCCTTGGGACGTCCTCTCTATCCGATTGAAGACAATGACAACGGCCATTGGTTTACCCTGCCCAGGGACCTTCGGATCAGGACCTGCCCTCGGGCAGAACATACACAATAATCTTTATTGTAAATTTGCTGCTCTCGCCTCTTGCTTTAATGCGCCACAGCTCGCACGTGTATATAATTCACAGCCATATTCAATCCACTACTGGATGAGGCCTCTCCCATAGGGAGGAGTTTCTCTACTGCTCCCACGCTGACCAGACGTGTTGGGAGATGAGATCCGAAGCACTCAACTGTGATCGCCTTTGTCTTTTATTTACAGCAGCTCCCCAATTGCATCACGATACTGGATGAGCACCGTTCGAGACCCTCTTGCTTTGGAAAAAATCCCTTACCAGAGCCGGGAATCGAACCCGGGACCCCACGATCAGCAGTCGGCGTGTGTGTATGAGTGTGGAAAAATAAGTGTGAGAAAGAATTTTAAAGTATACTTTCTTTCAAAAAATTCAGTCCAGTGACCAATTTATGCAATTTATAGAGAGGGGAAAGAATATTTCAAACACGTTAGAACGCCGTATTTGATGCCTTTGGCTAGGGGAAGATTTCGGAACGCAGAGCTAATGATTATATTTTCAGAGAGGGGAAATCCCAACTATTCGACCTACAAATCGAACACTAAACTGCACTATAACGTAACAACAGGATAATTTTATTACACCTTAGGTCTAGGTAGCTCTGAATTCAAATATAATAAAACACGTGACTCTAAAGATATTCCGTATTCGCCTGTAACATGGTGTTAACGATATTTATCCAGAGTGAGTAATGAATTTGGGATTACGCATGTACAATTATACACCATACCAGAGCCACTTTACATTTTATAAATCAACTTAAGATTGTCTAGATCTTTGTTAACTGAATATTTTTCTGGAAGTACTGTATGATTTTGAAAAGCAAATTTACTTGATTCTTTATATTTATTCAATTTTAAGTGTCACATTGCTTTTTAATGAAAACGTTTTGGGTTATGTTTACCTTGCGCTTTTTAGAGACTAGATAAGAATCCTAACGATTTTTTATATAAAGACGTTTTGGACTACTGCCATGTTGAATAATGTAATTCAAGATTTTTATTTCCGAGTCGAACTCAGCGACCTTTGAAAATTTTAAATATGGAATTTCATGAAATCAAATATTTTATAATTTCTTTTCTAAAGTTTCCGCAGTGAGGAATTTCCGATACGTAATTTTTCAGTTCAGAATCATACTCAGCCCTGAGATACGAAATATAAAGAAAATTATATAGTATTTTAAAGTTAAAATGCATCGTGATGCTCCTGTCGTAATTTCGGGAATTATTTCTTTTTACTTAAATATCGATTCCGGAATCTTTGGAGTTCGTATCTATTAAATTTCACTAAAATTGGACAGATATCAAAATGGAACAATTATAGCCACTCCCACTGTTTCTTCCAGGCATGTTTGCGGGAACTAGTGTTTCTTCCAGGCATGTTTCTTCCGGGCATGTTAACATTCCCCGAAAGAATTAGTTTCAACCTTGTATTGCTCATGCGTATTCTGATATACGAATATAATAGCACTTTCTGTAAATACTGTTCATGTTAGTTTGAGGTTAATTAAGGAAATACGACATATTCTTAAGTAAAATTATTATTATTTTATATTTTTAACACATGGGACCCAATATGCATTATTTATAATTTTCGTAAGCCTTCACGACTTGATTTTGATTTTGTTCAGGGAAAGGCTGAAAAAGCGTCCAATAGTCGTGGGAAATCAATGAAGAATTGTGGAAAGCCCGGGGAAAAATTTAACGTCTTGTTTGGATAGTGCAAATCGTAAATGATCCTGCTTCGTGCTAGATCACCTAGATCAGGGAAATTTGTTCCACAAAGTTATGAAAATGAGGGCCATTGGGCTCAAATTCTGTGGTGTAAATATTTGTTGTAAAGGTTACAAATATAGTAAAGTTAATTTGTATCAAGATTTTCTTTAATGGAAAAGACAGAAAGTGGGGTCTCGGGTGTTTTGCTCTAGTAACATTGTCTTTCACAGAAACATAATTATTTTTCTTATATTCTGAACTAGTTAACTAACTTGGTAATTATTTGCAACATTGGAAGTTCCACAGGACTAATTACAAGCATAATAATTGTACTTTTCCACTCTGGTACACTAACAAGCAAACATACTGATGGGGCAGAAAAAAGTTCTAATTTTTTTTTGTTCCACCATGGTTAGAATGTCAAAATATGTGCACATGCAAATTTTGGCAATTCGAGCGCAATTACTTTGGGAGATATGGATGATATATTAATCAGATTCTTGTTTCTGGAGAGTAAAGGAAAAGTGTGGAAATACCCTTATATTTGTAGAATGCCGAAAGAAATGAAAAACAAATATATAGTAATAGGTACTGGCTGAAAGGGTTTTATCTTCACGGTCGCCATATTGAATCTTAATTGGTTTTCTTAAATGGGAAGGGGGTCGTGTAATATGTCATTCTGGGCTAGAGTTTTACGGGAAACACGTTTCTGAAGTCAGTTTTGCCGTAAAAGTATTATTATTGTGAGAGATAATGGTGTGTAACATGAATATAGGCTACAGATGCAATAGCCTGAAAACACCATTTTGTTTTGAAATAGTGAAGGAAATGTAAACTAAGTGCATACAAATCCATATCGATATTGCAATATAATCAGAAACAGTTTGTACGCATTTAGGTTATTTCAATTCCTTTATTATTTCAAAACAAAATTGTGTTCTCAGGCTATTGCATCAGTAGCCCATACTAATGTCACACACCATGATCTCTCAGAATAATATATTTACGGAAAAACTGACTTCAGAAACGTGTTTCCCGCAAAATTCTAGCCCAGAATGACATAGTACACGACTATTTCCCATTTAAGAAAATCAATCGAGATTCAAGATGGCGGCCGTGAAGAACATACCCTCCAACATGTAGACAGGGTTACCAGGTACCTGGAAAACCTGGAAAAGTCAGAGTAGTTAGTTGTTAATAGTACAAAAAATCAATAATTTTATTATTTTTTACTTATCTGCTTTTGATCGTGTAAAAGTTGAGTATACTTTTGTTTTACGACTAAATTCCCTAGCATGAAGAACTTATGACGACCAACTGAACTTGGTTGTACCAGTTTTACTTTTTGTGAACTTAGTGACAGTTTGGTTAATATGTTTTCGAATAAATAAATAAATGTCATAAAAATACACAGAAAGGCGGAGGGTGGATGTTGTGGTGGGTCTTTCTGTATATATATATTTTATATACAACTTTTAGCTAACAAAAATTTCCTAATTTTAGAAGCTAAAATATACACTAGAAATTCAACCTGGAAAATGTGCTCTACAGACCTGGAAAACCTGTAAAAGTCAAGGAAAATGAAAATAGAAAATCTCTGGTAACTCTGAAATATTGAAATCGGCCTCCATTGTATGTTCGTGTCCTGTTCGTCAGCCTGATTCACCTCCATGTCAATTTGCACATCAATATGTCCATAGCACTCGTCATCAAGAATTGGAGCATTTATGTGTAATAGCCTTTTCACACAACGTTTTTCCGTCATCGTCTGTTCACCCATGTCACTAGAATCCATGTAGCGATCATGTAGGAGTTAGGAGTTCAAGAGTCTTATCTTCTCTTGTATTGTTCTCTTCAATTACAGAAGCACTTCATCCACTAATTAAATTGACTTATTCCTTGCGAGTTTCAAATAAAAAGCGTAATACAGAACCTCCTAACACACTTCCTACACTTCATCAATCCTTCCACTTTACACTTCAAATGTTACCATTAATATGAAAACGTTAGTTTCTTGTTCTTTTCTGACATTTTTCATACTGGTATTCACTTTATTCCTTTCAAACCCAAGTGTATTTTGACGCTATACACCTGACCACAATTGAAAACTGGTTAATGTTTTAAAATATTTTGTCTTAAGCTCTGAAATTCTCATCCTGTCCCGTAGTTCTACCTAGTGTGTAAAGAGCAACCTCAACGCCTTCCATGCAAATGGCGGCTACTAAAAATTCACACATTAACACCAAAGTTTATATAACTTCACTAATCTTAAAGTACCTGTCCCGTGGCTAGCAGCATTTGT
Organism: Lepisma saccharinum; assembly: GCA_022664845.1. NCBI lineage: Eukaryota > Metazoa > Arthropoda > Insecta > Zygentoma > Lepismatidae > Lepisma > Lepisma saccharinum. The sequence goes on from JAGDQP010057990.1 coordinate 6,540, forward strand.
TCCTGCTATTCTGCTATACCTTCCATATAAATACTAACACTTGTTCATTTCAATAATGTAGAAACTGTAAAACACTGCTTCAAGTGAGTCAATCCGAGGCACTTGAATACATTTCTATTTTCATTAATTAATCCTATAAAAACTTGCTTCTAAGCCGTGTAACTTCTTCACACGGTGCACACATCACTTATATAGGATTGGGATCACTCTCTTGTAGTTTCTTAACACTTTTCAAAGTCAAAGTTCAAAATCCCGGGAGCTACCTTTTAAACGTTCAGCACTCTCCTCAGCTTCAAATCACAGCCAGAATCAGTCTGGCTACGTGGGATGAGCTCAAAATGGATTATCCCACTGATATCCCACCAAACACTCAGCATCACTTTGCAGGGGTGGAGATCCTGTTTTGGCACAGTTCCTGCGGTCCCCCTCCAGGTACCCACTGCCGTTTGCATGTAATATTATAGTAGAGGAGCCACTTTTCATCCCCTGTCACCATTCTGTCCAGAAAGATCTCACGTCTGTGACGGAAACTGCAAATGTCAACACGCTACTGCTTCTGTTCAGGCGTTAACGCATGGGGTACTCATTTTCCGATATTCGACACATATCCATGGTCCAGCAGATAACGATGAACGGTCGAATGGGTACCATGGAGTTTGCTGGCCAGCTCTTCAACAGTTTGCATTGGATTCGCCTCCTCCGCTACTCACAGGTCATTGTTGTCCAGCTGCACAGGTCTTCCTTCTCGTGGCTTATCGGTGAGGCTGGTGTCCCTAGACCGAAACTTGTGGAACCACCTCTGCTACTTCTCACATCCACAGCACCCTTACCATATGCGGCATTGATGTTTCGTGACGCTGCGTTGGGTAGGTGTCCCCTGGTGAAATTCATACAGCATGACATGCCTCATGTGGTCCTCCAACAGTGCGATGATCAAACACAGGCTACACTTCTAAATCGTGGAGTAGACCGTTCTCATGCTACACACTGCAGCACAATCAAGTGCCTTATATGACTCAGCTATGGTACGTGCCGTCTACTTCACTATTTGGTCGTCAGATGGCGTCATTACAGCGGTCATCGCATATACGACATTACTTATGGGATAACCCGATACTTCAAACTAAATGTTAATAAAATACTCAGAACAGTTTATGTATAACGTCAGTATTAACAAAATAACATAAAATGTCTGCTTGTAGTTACAATTAGAATTCTACAGATGCAAACTAATTAATTGATATTAATCTATTCATATCTACTTACTTTAAAGTTGACTGGCCCGAAGATTGTTCTGAGACGATCACTGGCTGCAACAATATATGTGCTAACTCGTCCAGGTTGAACATTATTCTTCCTCCTGTGTGTCATCCTGTGTCTTAGGAATGTTTTGAGACGTTGCAGAGAACTGAATCTACGTTCAGCTTCACATTATGAAGTTTTCACCCCTATAAAAAGACGAAAACAATTTTTAATGTTTCTTAACATCACCAACTGACAGGATCAATAGTTGATGAATCTTCAGAACCCTTGTATCTCTTTGGCGCCTTTTTTGTCCGTGAAATGGGATTCAAATTCCAATCAATCAGTTTCTTCTTTGCTTCATTAGGAGAGTTCCTTCATGGCACTGATTCTGATCTTCCTCCGGAAACTTGAACAGCTTTTATAAAACCTGATAGTGTCTGTTGACGATCTTGTAATGATTCAAAATGGAGGCTCTGAGAAGAGCCATATCCTTTCCATTGGGAAGTTTCCGGGGGCCTTGAGAAAGACCGTTTCTGCAATAGACAAGGTGTCTCTAAAGAGCCGTTATTCCTTCCCTCCTCTTTTTACATTCGGGCTTGGGACCGGCATTGGCGGAGATAAAGTTGTGCATCAACCTCCTGGAAGAATCGAGTGGAAAGAACCAACAAAGTCGCCAATCCCCAGTGAACATTCCCTACCGTGTACCAGTAATTTCATTAGAAGACCTAATGAGAAGAGAGAATTGAATTAAGGAATCAGATTGCTGCTTGAAAAGAGAGATTACTTATTACGAAATTTGTGTTAAGGAATTTGAAGATGCCATTGTTGAAGGAAAAGGTGAACTTTCAGATAGAACTCACAAAAGTGCCAGTAAAATTAACTGATCCTTCTAAAACACAGCAAAAGGAAGATGGAATTATTTGCACACACTAAATAGAAGTACGAAGAACTCATACCAGTCTCTGTTAATTATTTAGACAGTGGCATCTATTTAGGTGAAAGAGCAAAAGTGACGGAGTCTGACACTATCAAAGAAAAACATACGCATGGGGAGACCTTTCATTCGCACGGGTTTGCGGAGAAGTTCATCTCGCTCTAGGGACCCTCTCACACAGGTACTCCATGTTTCTGCCACTTTGATAGGTCAGTCAACTTCATCGTCTTTGTTGCTGTATTTTTCTTCCAAATTAGTGCCGTGTGTCAAATAATCGTAGAGATCCCCGATGAGCTCTTTGTGTTGCTCCTTGAGGTCGTGGAAACTTTCTTCCAGGTTCCTTTTGATCCTTATCGTCTCTTGTGCACTTTTATGCAAGATAGAAAAATGGCTTCTTGGGAGAGTAGCATTAAAATCTACTCTGCCGGGGAAACAGCTAATTGTTTGGATAGTAAGGTGTTGCATTGTTGACAGTGGTTCTCTGTGGAACCTTCAAGTAAATCATTTTATATAAAATTATTGTTACCAATAATGGTTATAATTATAAAAGTTTTTGCTTTCTTGTTTTATTTTACAAATATGAAACCTAATTTGACTTTACGGTTATTAATTTCCCAGTATAATTCCGAATTCACTATGGTTCCTCATAGACAGAATTAATGTGGAAAATTTGTGAAGAAATTTAAGAAGCCGGATTCCGAAATTTAAGAGGTTCTTCGTTGCATTAGTAGTTTCCTTGCAATTTAGGTAAAAATAGAATAACCTTCCTGCTTCATTTAGCATGGTTAGATGTACTTAAACGAGTTTAGACATGTTTAGTATGGTTCGTATAATATTACACGTATTAGATTGATATTATTATTGCTCAGGACTCATTACTCAGGAAGCTCGAAGTCTGCAATAGACCATATCGCAACATCTTATCCTGAGCAAGTCGCTAAATTTGGCAAACTTCCTGTCCCTGGCATCTCCCGTCGCGATTTAATTTATAGTGTGTCTCACTTAAGCCCCCAAGAAGTAAAAAGAAAATAATAACTTATCGAAATGTTAGAAATATAAATTTAATGCAGATGCCATTTATATATCTTAGCATTTGGTAACTTGCCAGTGGATTACAATTAAATGTTCTAAATTCGCAAATTTGTATGAAAAACACGTGTCATAATTCAAAATCCTTGGATGACAAATTCTATACGGCAACTGAGTTTGGAGAGGAATACAGCTTACAATAAATATATGAAGGAAGTAAAAAGTTAAACCCGAAACCTGTCATGAGTCTTTCATGATATACAAAAGAGTTAAAAACCAATGTACCCAAGCTATACGGCGGGCAAAATAAACAAACATATTTTGAGAATTTAGTTGATGATCTTAGAGATGGCAGACGGCTTTGAAGGAAACTAAAAAAAAATAGGTGTGAATATGAAGAATAAGACTGAATATATTTCCGAAGATTGCAATATTTTGAATGAGTTCTTTTCCCAACCCACTAGTTGTATTGATAAGACGCTGAAACAGGAACCCATTCGGAAACTTGCTAACAGTGGTAAAAATAAAAATAAAACATTTTATTTCTCTTGTGTTTCCCCAATAGAGATACATCAGGCTATCAAAAAGGTAAAAAGTTCTGCTGTAGGTCCAGATTGCATATCAATAGAATTCATCAAAATGATCATGACACACGTCATAAATGCGTTGACAACAATAGTAAATCAGTCCATTCTAACATGTATATTTCCGTCAGTGTGGAAACAAGCTTACGTTCGGCCAATATCGAAGAAAAACATGGCATCATGACGTGGCGAATAGCGCCCATTAGCATTTTATCATCTCTTTCCCAAATACTGGAAAGTATTGTACACCAACAAGTCACAAAGCACATAGCTCAAAACAAATTCTTCATTGAGAACCAATCAGGCTTTAGGAAAGATCACAGTACAGTGATGGCACTTACCACTGATGACATCCGAAAAGCCATCGATAATCGACAGGCTTAACCCTTCTAGATTTTTCAGTCAGAAAACTGGTTTGTCTCTAAATCTAAGCAAATCTCAATGTATAATAATAGGGTCTTCAAATATATTAGCAAAAATGAATCTAAATTCGTACGTACCGAAAGTTTACATTAGGAACGAGGAAATAAAAAGAGAAGATAAAGTCAAAAGTATTATTATTGACGACTCTATCATGGTCAGAACATATTAAACTAATATCCAAAAGAGTGCATATGAAAATGCACACATTTAATCTTTTGGAAAACTTTCTTTCACAACGTGTTAAAATCACCTTGATACAGTATCTCATATTTCCGATCTTTGATTATTGCGACGTTGTCTATAATGATCTGTATGTAGCAAACAAGTAATGCAAAATAGATTTGTTTGGTTCATCTTGAATGATAAAGGATATGACTATGTATCATGCAGGTACACTGCACTGACATGGGTGCAACTGAAAAAGTTTCATCTTCTACTGCAGTTCTACAGGCTGTAACTCTCCTGCATACCTGGCCTCTGTGCTGGAATCGGTGCACCTCACTCACAATATGAACACTCGCTCGAAAATCAATGTTATCCTGCTAATACCAAAGCGCAGATCTCAGACCTATTCTAAATCTTTTGCGGTGTTCGGAATCAAACAGTGGAATAATCTTCCTTCGGCAGTTCGCACAGTTAGCCCCCTAAGCAGCTTTCGAAATAAGTTTTATAGTCATTCTGTCGCTTACTCATAGCAGTGTGAAAAAACCGTTAAATTTCAGTGATTGGATTTTTATTTTTTTAAATTTTCTCCATACTCGTGCTTCAATTTGTATCTTCGTTTCAAATGAAATACATTTAATATGTTTTGGCATTATCCTTGTATTACCTCGTTTATTTCTTCAACTTGTGATTGTGTGTATTTGGGAGGTGGGCTGGAGAGGGTTCTAAATGGGGACTATATCAATAAAGTGGGAAAGTGAGAAAAAGAGTGAGATTCAGCGTAGTTGGGTAAGGTTTCTGTAATACTATTATTCTAATTGTATTCTTGTATTAGTTTATGGTTATTGTGTGTGTATTGTGTCTACCCAGTGCCCAATACTATGTATTTGATTTCCATTTCTCTCAGCATTCTACAAATATAAGGGTATTTCCACATCTTTTCTTCGCTCTCCAGAAACAATACTCTGATTAATATATAATCGATATCTCCCAAAGTAATTGCGCTCGAGTTGCCAAAATTTGCATATGCACATATTTTGACATTCTAACCATGATGGAAGAAAGAAATTTAGAACTTTTTTCTGCCTCATTAGTATGTTTGTTTGTAAGCCATCTGTATTCCTAAGTGAGAAGAAGGTAAATAAAGAGTTGCCAATCTAATACTTGATGTAGGTAGTTCAGTTATATTGTTAACATGTGACAAAATGTATTGTTGAAATTAATTACATTTCAACATTGAAAATAAAGGAGAGTGTGTTGTATGGCTTGTAAAGTCCGAGAAATTGGCCTCATTTATTATGTAGCAACTAAATATTTTCAGCGTTGTACTACATACAAAAGCAGTGTATTGATTTACACATATTCTGTATCATACTATTCGTGGTACTGCAGACTTACATGTGTTTTTCATTGTATTTCAGAATGAAATTAACTTAAAGGTTCGCATGACCCATGATCAGCAGGTTATAAGTGGCTCAATAAAGAATCTGGAGCTGTACAGTTGTTGTTATAACCCCGAGAAAAGGAAGGAGACGATGGCGCAGGTGAAATAATAATAGTAATAATGTTTTTACGTAAAAGTCTGGCAAAGGAAAGACAAAAATTTAGTGCATTTGATTATAAATTGTGATTTGACCCAGATTCTCAAATGGGACTGTAGGTTATTATTCAGTTTGAGCATTAAATTTTATATACTTCCAGTTACAAGCACATTTCTAATGA